>BPUM01001151.1:0-81788 GCA_020521455.1 Prunus kanzakura | reverse complement strand
AGTCATTTTCCTATTGTTCTCTGCCTTTGTGATCAATTTTCTGTTAATAAATGTTATATTTGAATGATTCATTAACCAAGTTTGGGAAAACTTTAATTTTTTTATAAACAAATTTTGGGCTTTTTTCCAATTCATGAACTCATGCTTGAGTTTCTGCAACTATATTGCATTTTCATCTCTAATATTAAACTCTTTTTTTAAATTAGTTTTAATAACAAAAATAGTATTTTATTGCAATAAAAGTAAAATTAAAGATGACATATTGATATTTAAACCAGTTTTTTCTCAACCCTTAGATTAGATCTAAGGGTACAACTTTCTTGAAACCAGAAAACAGTACTTTTATTATATTGACACACCCACCCACCCAACCTATAGTGCGTTCCCCCTTATAGCACTTGGACCCATTTGCCATGGTAAAGGACAAGGGCAAGTAAGGGCGGTACTGTTCATATGAATACTATATGACCTAACAAGTTTTTTTTGTGTTTTTTCCACCCATTGCCATGGCAACTCAAGAGCAATTACTATTTACATATGTATAGATTAATAAATAAAAATTTGCTAGGTATGTATTTGAAAAAAAATTCTGAATTTTTTGGTAATTTTAAAGAATTTTTTTCGATTTAAAATTTTTTTTTCTTTGCAGACGTTAGGCCATCCCCAATGGGGGCTCTAAAATGGGCTGCACCACCTTTGGGCTCTAATAAATAGCAACTCTTCGAAAAAAAACCATCCCCAATGGTATAATTTTGAGGCTCTAAATGGTAGAGCCTCACCGGAGCTGAAGCTAAATCTGTGTACTCGGTTGCAGCCCCTGAAACCCGGTGGGGACCACATTTGGAAAAAGCTGCCAGCCCAACAGTTTTTTGGCTCACTTGCCTTGCGACTCAACAGAGTCATACTCGCCCATTTTGATAGTTGCTGACTACTTTTTCTATTTTTTTTAATCAATTGGCCAATTGCAACAAGCTTGTCCCATTGTTTTTTGTATTTTTTTGGGTAAGTTAACTCAGGCTACAACCCTCAAGTTCTAAATGGCTAGGTTTATTTTTTTAAACCATGTTTTCAAATCTTGTCCAATTTTTTATTTTTTTGGGTTGAAATGTTCACAAAAAAAACACTAACGTAAATAAGTTAACAAAAAACAAAAATAGCACATAAATTAAATTATATCATAAAAAAAATATCAAACCCCTAATATAGAGCCCCGAATATAGAGCCTCTTACTGTGGGAGAGATGCCTTTAGAGCCCCAAAGATTCCATCGGAGCTCTAAATGGGGCTCTATAAACCCTTTTTAGAGCCCCAACCATTGGGGATGGCCTTAGCGCCCTCAGACAACAGTTCGGACTATCTTGCCTTGGGCCTTGCCAGCTCTTGCCCAAGCTGGATGTCACTGCTGGAACTGAATTGGGAGACCAGGGGCCTTTTGCCTGGGCTGGGCTCTTGCAATCCATTCGTCCAAAAATATCCTCTCCGAACCCAATATCTTCCCTTCCCCTAAACCCTTATAGCACTCTCCCTCATATACCCTAGTTTGCTCGTCTGTTGTCGGCGGTGAGGTACTGTTCTGTAGCAGCGACGTCGTCTATCAGGTACTGTTCTCGCCTCTGGAACTGAGTCGTTAAATCTTTCGTTCCAGGTCGATACCGTACCGCAATTGGGTACGCTCGATCCAGATCGAAATTCGTAGGGGGTGAGCGAATTAGGCAACTATGAGGTGCACTGACTGAGATACGAAGCAAACTGGGGTTCATTATGTTTCTGTTAGATAATTCTTAACACTTTTTTATTTTGTATTATGTTATTTATGTGATTATGGTTTTATAGATTCTTGCCGACGCTTCCCCCGTGAATTTTGACAACAAACCGAGAGCGACAAACTCTCTGCAACCATGGTTCGTTCTCCATCTTTCTCTGTCTGTTTTAATTTTTCTCTAGCTTTCATATTGTTCAGGACATGATTTCATATGGTATACTATTGTTGTTTGTGAAATACAGCCGCAGGGAGATTACATAGAGCTTCACAGGAAGCGGTATGGGTACCGACCAGACCACTTCGAGCGAAAGCGCAAGAAGGAGGCTCGTTTGGTCCACAAGCGTTCAGAGACTGCCCAGAAGGTCATCAATTCTCTCCTTTTCTTCTATTTTCCTTAAAAGTTAAAAAATCAATGTGAAATTTATGCTTATTCTGTTTCTTTCGAATGTTTGTCATGGAACAGGCTCTGGGTATCAAGGGTAAGATGTTTGCTAAGAAACGCTATGCAGAAAAGGCTCTCATGAAGAAAACGTGAGTTCTATTATGCGGATCTTATTCCAGTTTATCATTGTGTTCTGTTGATTATTCTCTGAAAAACTACTCATTAACTCTTTAAGTTTCTGACAAATGATATCTTCTTACTGAATAGCATAGGTTTTCATGTAGTCAACCATATTCCCTCTAGATTGTTAAGATGAATCTCTAAGAACTTACAATTGCATTAAATTGACGCTTTTAACTTTTATTTTTCATATTGCACTTGGTGTCATGTTTATTAATTTGGTGTGACGTATACACCTAGACATAGCTACGTTCATATTTACAACTGTATGACTCTACATGAGTTTATCTGCTTCTTTTTATTGTTTCTAAATGTATATCATAGGTAGTATGCCTGTATGTCAATACCTCAGTGTATTAGATTTGTGTGTGCATGCAACTGGTGAATTATATTTATGTAAAATAAAAATATTTTTTGTGAATGTCGACAGGTTGGCTATGCATGAGGAGTCATCAACTAGGCGCAAGGTGGATGATGATGTTCATGAAGGAGCTGTTCCAGCATATCTTCTTGATCGTGACAACACAACACGTGCAAAAGTAATGTGCCAGCTATTATTGATTTTATGAAAATATAATTCATCATGTTTTTTTATCTAACATTATGCTGGAAACAGATTCTCAACAACACCATCAAGCAAAAAAGGAAGGAGAAAGCTGGGAAATGGGAAGTCCCTCTACCCAAGGTAAGAACATCTGCCACATTCTTCCTTTAGCATCTTTACTTTTCCGTGTGAATGAATTTTCGGTGCAGTGCAATAGCATTTCTCTTTTGTTAATCTTGTTTCTGACTGAGTTATATCTTCTCCAGGTAAGGCCGGTGGCTGAAGATGAGATGTTTAAAATTCTTAGATCTGGAAAACGCAAGAGTAAGTATTCTTTAACTTTTCCTCACTATTCCCATACCAAACACCAGTCTTGGTTGTTTTTTCCCCTAAATTTATGATTATTAATTGGGCTTATGAGAGTTAGATTTCCCTCATAACGAGATGAAGTTATTCATTATCTTGATTTTTTCATGCTAAGCTTGTATAAATAATATTTCGGATATGTGAAAACTGATGCCAGTATTTTCATTAAATTTATTGTTTTTGTTCATGGCAGCTTATATACTTGGTTCTGTTTTGTAGCCAAGCAATGGAAGAGGATGGTCACAAAAGCCACATTTGTAGGACCTGGTTTCACGAGGAAACCTCCAAAGTACGAGAGGTTTATCCGGCCCAGTGGATTGCGATTCACCAAAGCTCATGTGACACACCCTGAACTTAAGTGCACTTTTAACCTTGAGATCATTGGTGTGAAGAAGAATCCTAATGGTCAAATGTATACCTCTCTTGGTGTCTTGACCAAGGGAACCATCATTGAGGTACCTCATTTGTTATGTGATGATTTATTGCATGTATAAAGCCAATCCACGGTGTATTTCTTTATTTACTCATCTATTCTGTGGATATCAGGTGAATGTAAGTGAACTTGGTCTTGTCACACCTGCAGGGAAAGTTGTATGGGGTGAGTTCAACCTATATGTAGCTTTTTGGTATCATGCACTCTTTTAAACGTGGATTCTTTAGATTCTGACTTGTGTTGGAGAATCTAACTTTTGCTTTGTGATCGATGCAGGGAAATATGCTCAGGTGACAAATAATCCAGAGAACGACGGATGTGTAAACGGAGTCCTTCTCGTTTAAGAGGGCTGCTCGATGAGCATCACTGAATTGTGGAGTGGACTTCCGGCCTTGCATCTGGCATCCATGTCTCATCATGCACCGCCAGACAACATGTCCTCACCCCAAATGGTTTTGACACAAAAATATGGTTTTAAACTGAGAGATCGAACGTTTGTATGTCACACAATTTTGTCTCTAGAACCTGAATGTTGAGTGCATATTGTGGCTAATTCAGAGTAACTCTTTGTTCAAATTTATTACCAAATCAGTGTCAATTCAGAAAATTTTCCAGCTGACGTTTTTGCCTAAATTGTATTGTGGTTCAACAAACTAAAAAAGTAAGGATTGCAAACATTTGCCATTTAGATAACACAATATAAGCTGATCAATGTATGATCTTTGTCACGTAGCAATAGTTTTTCGGCCCAGGTAAATGCTAGCACGCGAACCGAATCCTAACAGTAACAAGCACTGCATGATATTCCGCATGAATTTTCCGTGACTAGTAATTTCAACCATTTCACTATAACAACCAAAATAGGGGCTGAAATTATAAAAAAACCCAATACCCAAAACACTTTATAAACACACCCAAAACCTATCATTATACACACTCAAAACCCATTTATAAACACACTCAAAAAATATACAATTATTGATTGTGGGGTTGATTTTGGGTGTATTTCTATGTTTAAATAGTGTTTGGGTTTTTTTTATAAATACATGTCTAGGACTGGGTTTATTTATAAATATCTAAAAAAATTTCTCAATGCTATATGCATCGAGGTGTGACAATGTAATGTCCAAATTTAGCATAGGTACTCCTAAGATATTGGAGTGTGTCAAAGAATATTATACCCATAAATATTTTATTTTTTTAATATTCTTTCAACCAATATTTTGCTTGGCTCATCTCGTCATTATTTTTCAAGGATTGTTTGGTTGAAAACAAAATTTATCTTCTTTGCATACCAGTAATCTTAGGTTCGAACTTTGTTTTATATTCCTATATAAACTAAACATGGGAAAAGATTCTCCATTTCTCATCCCTTGAGAAAAGACATATAAAATAATTTCGCATTCAATTATTTCCACGAACCAAACGGGCGATTATCACTTGTATCAAAAAGCCATAACTCAATAAAGCTAAAGCTCATTCGCATATGTATTTTGGGCGGGCTTTGGGCGGCAGAGTTTTTCAGTGTACCCAACCCAAACCTCGACCCAAAACCCATTTATGCTCAACTCGACCAACTGTTTGAAGTCACCGAGATAACGGCTAACCTAGCCTCCTCTCTCTGCAAATGTTCCTCTCTGTCACGAGTAGAGTTGGTAAGTCAAGGCTTGGCTTTTTCTGCACTCTCTCATCTTTTCCTCTTTGCCCAGTTCAGGATTGTGACCCAAATGATTCGTAATATATGTGCATATATCCATTAAGTTTATTATTTAGGCGATTTTCATGATCATAATTGATATGCGTCGGTTGGAAATTTCTATATTTATTTTGGCTGCAAAAAGCTAATTGCTTTGTAAATCAGTCTCTTTGCTGCCAAATCTTGTAGTTTGTGCAGCATGTATCTTCTTCGGGTGATCCCAACTTATTTTGGATTAGTTTATTGTGTGATAAATTCCGCAATTTTTAGGCTAGTGAGGGAGGATTTATGATAAAAACGAAAGATTATTGAGTAAGGGATTATTCATCGTTAACATAATAAGGATAGCTTCAACAGAAAATAAATAAAAATGATCAGAAGAGATTGGTGAGGTGAGATTTCATAAGTGGAAATTCACCAAATGACCCGGGCAATACCGTATGATTCCCTCCATTCGCACTAGACTAGGGTCCAGTTCTCTTAGTAGATAGGCCTACCAATGGTTTATTTTAAGATTAGGTTATTTGTCTTTTAAGCTAATTCTACCTTGTTTCAATATTGTATTTGATTTTCATAGAGACACCATGTTTGTGAATTTTACAATAGTTCATGTCATGTAATGCTGATTATACTTATATTTTCCTATCTCTCATCTGGACCCAGTTTTGACCCAATTTTCTCCTTGAATGAGAATTTACCAAGAACTGGATAATCTTTCGTTAGTTGGAAAATGGCAAAGAAAGGAAGCTCAAAGTTGAATATTGCTATTATTCATCCCGATCTGGGTATAGGTAATTTCTATTTCTTCTTGTTATCATTGAAGATTGTAAAGAAGTTGTTTTGGCCTTATGTTGTTGTGATGTGATGTGCAGGTGGAGCTGAAAGACTAATTGTTGATGCGGCTGTGGAACTCGCATCCCATGGGCATAATGTTCATGTTTTCACAGCGCACCATGACAAAAATCGATGTTTTGAGGAGACTATTTCTGGTGTGCCTTTTTTGTACTTCAAATTTATCTTTGAAATCATGGTATTTGTGAAAATGTGGTGGGGTTTAGTTAGTGTTGGAGTGTGTATGGTACAACAAGTCAAATAGGAGTGTGTTCGTCAATCACTAAAACTCTTGCCCATATTCTTTGCTGAATACTATTGTTTTCTTTTGACATAAAGTTGCAAAAAGAGGCATTGTAATGCCATTTGAAAGTTGAAATCAGAGATGTACATGATGACCTAGTTTACATACACAAGAAGATAAAATTTTGTACGCATCCTTTTGAGGATGAAAATAAGTCACAGTAAAATACTGAAAGATTTCAGGTTCAAGTAGTCTTGGTGTGTGTATTCTAGGAGTAGCATGGTTAGAAATACAACCTGCCTTGAGAAATTCATGGCATATGGGTACTACTAAATAGTCAGATGGGTTAGGCCTTAGAGTTGGAAGGTGACTTATACTTTCTGCTTCCTTTTTGGGGAACCTGTTCTCAGTTTGGTGTTGATTAGCTATCATTCAAAAGCAGTGCATAGTTTGATGTTTTAATGTTATCGGTTTGTCAGGTACCTTTCCTGTGACAGTATATGGTGCTTTCCTACCCCGACATATATTCTATCATCTTCATGCTTTGTGTGCATATCTGCGGTGCCTTTTTGTTGCTCTGTGTATGCTAGTCATGTGGCCATCATTTGATGTGATACTAGCAGATCAGGTTTCTATTGTCATCCCATTGCTGAAGCTGAAGAAGTCAACAAAGGTGCTTGAACCCATCTTGTACGAATTGTTATGTAGCAGTGTTTACTATTATAGTTGTTTTATGTGTTGCATCTTTGTGTGCAGGTTCTGTTTTATTGTCATTTTCCAGATTTATTGCTGGCTCAACATACAACTATTCTAAGGAGGATATATAGAAAACCGATAGACTTCATAGAAGAAATGACAACTGGTCTGATTCCATTTCTTGGTTATATCGTTTTATGTGATGTGTCTACTGCATCTCTTTAGTTTGCTGTGTGTATACAACCATTCCTTACCACATTATTTTTTTAAATGATACTGCTGCAGGAATTGCAGATAAGATTCTTGTTAATAGCAAATTTACAGAATCTATGTTTGCAAAGACCTTCAAGCGTCTTGATGCACGAGGAGTTCGGCCAGCTGTTCTTTACCCAGCTGTCAATGTGAATCAGTTTGATGAACCCACCAATTCTTACAAGTAACGAACATGTTTGTTTATTCATTGGTTCCTTACGGTTTTAGATATGCTTTTATGATTCCATATCTAACCATTTGTTTGATGACTTTTCTTTGAATTTTATCTGGTGATTTACAGTTTCGGTTCTTCTTTGTTTATTTCCTTGTTGTAGGTTGAATTTTCTGTCCATCAACCGTTTTGAGAAGAAAAAGAATATAGACTTGGCAATTTTAGCCTTTTCTATGCTTCGCACCCTTGGAGGAGATGTGCTTCAAGACCTTAATCTGGCTGAAGCTTCCTTGACAATTGCAGGCAAGTTCCTACTTAGTTATCTGCCTGGGTATATTGAAGGATGTTTTATGCTAATTAGTAAGTACATCCCTTTTTAAAAATATATTTTATAGGATATATGTAGCTAGGCAAACAATAAAATGGACTTTAAATTACTATATGAGCTATGGGTTAGTTATGCTTGGTCCTTGTTTTCGGTAATTCTCGATGATATTTGTTTGGGCCATATACCAAAGGATCCAATGCCTACTTGAATGCCTACCGGTTGACATTGATACATTAATGCAACATCATTTCATCCGGTTGACATTGATACATTAATGCAATATCATTTCATACTTTGATTGATAGAAGTGCATGAGTTTCTGCGCATACGGATGAAAAAATTGATACATGTCTATTGTTTTAGGTGGTTTTGATAAGCGCTTGAAGGAAAATGTTGAGTACTTGGAGGAGCTCAGAAGTTTAGCAGAAAGGGAAGGAGTGTCTAGTCAGGTTAACTTCATCACATCTTGCTCAACAGCTGAAAGAAATGCACTTCTCTCCCAATGCCTATGTGTTCTCTATACGCCAAAGGTGCTAATTACTTTATTTTGTTCCATTGATTGGATATAGTGAAGAAATAAATTTGACATGCAGTATTCTATAATGCAGGATGAACACTTTGGCATTGTTCCTCTGGAAGCGATGGCGGCTCACAAACCTGTTATTGCATGCAATAGTGGGGGACCTGTAGAGACAGTTAAGAATGGCGTAACAGGATTTCTTTGTGAGGGTAACTCAAGAGAATTCTCCTTGGCTATGGCTAAACTCATTCAAGACCCACAGATGGCACAGAGAATGGGTACGGAAGCTCGAAAGCATGTCACGGAGTCGTTCTCTACAAAAATATTTGGTCAGAATTTGAATCAATACCTTGTTGATGTTGCTCGGACAAAGAGAGACTGAGAATGAATTAACATAACAGGATACGCAGATGTTTTGTTCTCTCTTGTTTATACATCACTCTTCACTGGTGTGTTTTCTTTTTTATTTCTTCGACTTACCATCCATACATCTATAACTAGTTGTTTAGTTTGTGATTCAGAGAGCTAACATAGTTTTCCGGCTTAACATACAATACCAATTTGCTGCATTTATGAACATTGGAGAGATTCTATGAATCACAAGTGGCTTGATATATCCTTGTTATACCTAAAACGTTACTAGCTAGTCCCAAGATCAACCCAAAAATTCATCTATTTGTTAATTTAGTTGACAAATTGTTTGTCAGAAGGAAGACGCAGATGTAGGTTGCCCACTCATTTGTACCTAAATTTGAATCCCCTTCTCTGTAAAGTAGTTTCGACTATCGCTTGTATAAAGAAAAATTGTCCCAAAAACAATGGTCAAAAGGAAGGTGAGATTTGTTTTGCCAGAAACGGCAGGTGCAAGGGCAGAAATTGGAACACATTTTTAATCACTCGAGACTGCATATTGTTTGCAGAGACCTGAATGGATGGTATAGTAGTGACCAAAACAAAAGTGAACCGATCTTGTTCTGCCCAAATACATGTATACCAATCAACAAAAAAGGGTGTTGGGAACCGAAAAAATAGGGTAGTAATTTTTGACGAACAAGTTACAGAATCATTTATTCTCAGGGTACTACAAAATATAAATTTCTGTGAGCAAAATTTCAGCTAAATTGATGCCAAAAATACGATGTCAACAGCCCAAAGACTGAATTGATCAATCAGATTTAATATGCCGCAAAAGAATTATATAATCAATTCAAAATTTCTCCGGAATTGGCTTGAGCTTGATAGCTAACACTGACTGGAAAACCAGCTTGGAAGTCATACTTGAAAACATCACCTAGTCTTTACAATATTCTGACTCAGTCTCCTTCCTGACCTCAACGTCTCCACAATCGACCTTGCTGCTTCTGTTCTTGCATTCGCCTACAATGTCATTCGAATTTTGTAAAGTAAGAATTTGTGACAACTTGTAACATTATAAAGTGTATGACAAATGGATGGTCAAGCATGTTTGCCACAAAATCTGAATGACAAACCCAGGCCACCTGTGCATGTGTGCGTGCAGCGAATCTCAGAATTTCGTAACAAATTTTTTTTTTTTTTTTTTTTTT
This sequence comes from Prunus kanzakura, assembly GCA_020521455.1. Taxonomy (NCBI): domain Eukaryota; kingdom Viridiplantae; phylum Streptophyta; class Magnoliopsida; order Rosales; family Rosaceae; genus Prunus; species Prunus kanzakura. The sequence goes on along the minus strand of BPUM01001151.1, from coordinate 71,818 downwards.
AATAAAGAGGGGAAAGGTGGGATTTCTAAGCTTTTTTTTTTATCAACAAGAAAAGAACAGCTCCTCAGTCGCCTGACTTATAAATTTCAAAATAAGTGAAAACATCTCTATGCTTTTAAACCCACCCACCCCCCCAAAAACCCAGTTGACCTTTTTAATTACAAACAAAGGTTAAACACACACACATATTAAGAATATACTTTACCTCTGATGCTCTTTAGAACGCCTAATGAACTCTGCAGGGATATCACGCCCTTCATATGATGCTAATACTTGCCTAATATCTGCTGGAGGGTTACGGGCGACAACTGCTCATAAACCAAGCACAAGCAGGCGGTAATGCATTTCTCAGAAACTTTAGTTGATTTAACACAAACATTATGAATAGAAATAATACAAGAGCTACTGGTGCCAGAAAACAAATGAAAATCGCAGACTTACATTCAAGAAATGGTATGAAATCCACGAGAGCTGTGTCATCCATCTCATACTTGTATGGCTTTATTATGGCACCATTTTCAGGCTGAAGGCTATTTTCTCGTGCATGGGCACTCAGATAGATGATTTTATTTGGATCTCTATTAAGTTTGGAAAGGTCCTGCCAAGAGAAACTACACCTCATATGCTTTACTAAACACACATGTCAAAACCAGATCCAGACTTGTAACAGATGGATTAGCCAATTAAGAGGGAACAGAATTTTTGAATCATTAAACAGATTGGAGTTTATCAATTATTTCATGGTTTGACATGGGACGCGAGTAAGCTTTTCGGTTGCAGCAGACAGTTTGTGCAACTTGTAGTTAGTATGGAAATTTGCTGAAAGAAATACTATGAGATTGGCAAAGGCTAGGTTCACCAATCACATAAAATAATTCCATGCTAAAAGAAGCAATTCAAAGATGTCAAACATCAAGAAGGTACAGAAAATAAGGAATTGAACATCATTTAATGAAACAAGTACCCAAACAACTTACCCTATAATGTTTTCCATTCTGATACTTAGTGGCCGCCTTTCCTAGCCTATATCTTACACAATGCTTTGTGTCCAGTCTCTCCATTACAGGATCTACATACTACATATACCAAGAAACAGTTAGATTCTGTTAGTCTAATTAATTTCCAAGAGAAAGAATGGTAATTTGAAATATTGAAATACCATATTAGAATAGTCTGAATACACGATGATTTCATAAAACTGAGCAAGATGTTCCAAGAAAGCATCAACTCCAGGTCTTTTGATAGTCTGCCAACCCTTTTCTCGCTTTACATGCCAAAAAGAAACATGAGTATAAGTAACCACACCAAAAAAAAATATATAAAAAAAAGAACTTTCAAGGCATGAGGACTGTAATGCAGAACACTTTTACATGACATGAAAAATGTGGGAAAAGATCATTGCCTAGATGTCTTGAGATCACCCAAAAAAACAAAAGACTACCCACTACATCTTCTAAGACCGTGCCAAATCTTGCCATCTGAAAGAAGGAATTTTTTCAAGTTGGGGATTCAACCACCATTTTCCAGTCCTAGCCTTACCGTCCAATAAGAGTAAAGCAATGTCTCCTGGAGATCCAAAACAAGTGTAAAAACATGTCGCTCCATGGGATGCAAATCTGGAAGAAGCTTCTCTGCGTATGGTTCAGTATAACCCTATATGACAGTAACAAGAAACTGTGTCAAACAAATCAAAATGATGATGCTACACTGTGCCGATTGCCGAAGCAGAGAACCAAAACTGAAAGAAGAGAAAAAAGAAAGAAAAAAAAGGAGAAAAGTACACACTCGAATTTGTTCTTCAATCGTCCTCCTTGTATCAATATAAACTTCGGCTGCTTTAGCAGGCACTGAAATATAAGACAAAAACAAATCAGCATAATGTCGGTAACAAATAGAACTATAATTACAAAGGATGGCTTGTTTGTGGTACTAAGCAAAAAGTTGCTATTATCAAGTCATGTGCTGCAATCGAATTGCTTTTTCAAGAAATACGAGACATCTAAGTCATACAAGTAAAGAGATCTATTCATTGATAAGAAAAAGAAAACACATCAAGGCCATCAGGTGACAAGTGCCAACCAAATGAGCAAGGTCAATATACTTCAAAACAATAATTATTAACCATCAATATACTTTTTTTACAATATACCATTACTACACAATACACTTCTCTGTGATAAAGAGTTGGATCAAAAGCTCACATGTGTATTTTTGTCATTTTCTGATGTTCACCAATATGATAAAGTTACTATATGCTGAGTAATTAACATATATGAACTATACAATAAAATAAAAGTAAAAGATAATTGAGGTTAATCGATGCATCCTCTACGTAACCGGCTCCAACAAGAAGTGAATTAATAGCAGTCAAAATTCACAAAAAGACTGGAAAAACTGCTGAAACTGTGTGTAGCAGACAAATGTAATACGTGAAGCATGGCTATTACTCAACAGAGGTGTAGTTCAGGAACCCACCTGTAATTGCAGAAGAGTATACCCGATTTTTAAATTTCTGCAGAAAAAATTAATAACAAAATGTTAATCTATTGAAATTGCATCCCTTCCAAGTACACAGGTAATAAGATAACATAACGCATAATAATGAGAAAGGCCACACAACTTCATACGACGGAAACTAATGCAACCTACCACTTGTCTTTATTCTGTGTGAATTTTTATTTTTGGTCAGAATATTCTGTATAGATTAAAACACAGTTTCTCTGGTTAACAATTGCTAAAATATTTAGTGATGAGTGACTCAATGCATGCAAACTACAGCATACAAGGTTTGTTTATACCAAAACTGGATATGCGGATACAATTCATTGTTCTTAAAATCAAGGGACACAAAACAATCCTAAATAAAGGCGTGGTTATCTGGTTTTCCTAAATGAATTTTCGGATACAATCTTGAAAACAACACAGTACCTGAAAATAATAATGTCAATTTTGCCATTTTCAACGACCTTCTATCCGAAAACTCTGAAAATATGCAATCCTTGACTAAAACCCCAGCTCACTGCCATGCTTAAGTATTTGGTCAAAATACCCCTGAATTTCAACTGAACCAGCTTCACCAGGTCAAAGGCAGTCGACCAAACACTAATGGCAGTTGACTGTCATCCTCTATACATGTCAAGAATTTTAATATTAAGAAGTTGACAGGAAATTGTTTCCGAAACAATGTGAACTAAATGCATATCCTATTTTCACTCTTCTCAGAAACTCATCTCGAACATGTTTTACAGTTCTCGAATTCAATATGACACATGTCTGGAAATATTAAAAATATTAAAACACAACTTCAATTTTGGATTGAATCCTAGTTTTTCAAAAAAAAAATTGGGAAACTAAAGAAGCCTTAGATTTTGTTCTTTCTCTTCCCCTCTCTATTTCAGGTCAAGTTACTCGGATATCATTTTTATGCAAAGCTAACTTGATAGTTAGCATTTCATGCCAAAGAAACGTAGAAAAATATCAAGTCATTCCCAGAGCCAAGTAACTGCATTCGTAAAACAAAGTTCCAAGTCATACTTACCTCAAGAGCAGGTGCATCATCTGCCACCTTGATATTTGAAGGTGCTGCCCGGAGAGCCTTTGTCTTTTCCTCGATTTCATCCACAGAGTACGCTGCAAAACAAATGCGAATCCAAAATTCACTCTCCCTCTTTCACCAACAAACATAAAGACCCACAAGAATACCAATTAAGCCAATATTACCAACACAAAGCTTTTCTGTTTAGCCAAAACCCACATCAAATTTCGCTTCTACAAGCCAAGAAAAAAGAAGAAACCCAAATTTCACAGTCAAAATCAAACCCCGAATCTTACAATTCTGCATTGGTTTATAAAATCAGCTATAAATGGAAATTCCTAATCATGAATTAATCTAAAACACCCAACACCAAACTTTTCTTGTTCTTTTCACCCAAAGCCCACATCAAAGTTCTCTTCCGAATCCCAAAAAAAAAAAACCACACAAAAAATGAACTATCATTTCCAAATCAGCGCAGCTCATACCATAGGAGGCATAACCAACAGTGGCAGTGGCTCCAGTGATCGCGCCAATGAGCGAGTACTTGAGGAAGTTCCAAGCTTTTCCACTTGACGCGTTCGAAGCCTCAGTGCTAGGTGGTGGTGGCGGTGGTGGAGGTGGAGGTGTGAGATCGGAGACTAGGGCTTGAGCCCCGATAAGCGGCTCTTTGGGAGGGGTTGAAGCCACATCGGAGCTGAATAGGCGTCGATTACGCTTTAATACCCGGGAGACTAAACGGGATCGAAGAATTATCGAAGACATTTTTAGGGTTTTAGAGAGGTTTTGCTTGTGATCGCCTGTTTGGGGTTAATAGGGTTTTGCGAGAGAGAGAAAGACTGAAAGAGAAAGACAGAGACAGAGACGGAGTGTTTGGGTATTGGAATTGTATTGAACTTTTGAGGGTTAACTTAATACGGAGGGGTGTTTGGATGTCGGTTGGTTCCTATATTAGTCAAGAAACTCTCTGTTTGGTAGCCGACTTCTTTCTTTTATACCAGCGAATCAGCGATTTAGAGGATATTGAAATTTGGACCTAGGATGCAGAGTAAATCATCTTCCAAATTTATTTTTATTATTATTTTCTTTTTTCCAAATTTTTTTTTTCTCCATTTTTTCTTAAAAAATGATAACCGGACTTCCATTTTTTTCCATTTAAACTTTTGAACTATTCTTCCTCATCCGACTAAAAAGATGGAACTATTGTTCTGAAGTCTTTTTTACCATCCGTGCAAAACCCCTCAATATGTCACTGCAATACTAGTCCCGGAATTATGTTAAACTTAAACGCATCATTTTAGTTCTTAACCGTCAGATTCGATTAATATCCTCGCCATCCTCTTGTTCTCCACATCAATGTTATCCTAAACGTTGATTTTGTCCAAATTTTGTTTGGACCACACATCAATTTGGTCCCTCCCGTCACATTCAATCAAAATATTCTTTTAATTCGATCACGTGACGGCACATGACCAACTTTAAAGCGTTATTTTCATTAATGTACAACCTATTCAACTATGAAAAAACTAAATCTCACGTATTTTACTCGGTAAGGCTATATGCTCTCTTTAATGGAACCCAAATGTAAAACCCTAAATGGAAATAATTTGACCATTTTGAACAAAAACATGAGTTGAAGGACTAAAATAAGCTATATTTTGATGAAAGCTCCCACTTAAAGTTGGTAACATAACCAAATTTAATGAAAGTTATACGACAAAATTGACCAAATTGATGTGTAAACCAAAAAAATTAAGGATCACATTTAGTAAGTATAAAGACTCAAATTAAAACTTAAAAAAAAAATTCATGAACCCCTTGTGATAAAATCCTAAATTAAAAGTTGTGATAGCTTTATTAACCAGCAACATCCTGGCTTTGTCTTCCTGCCTAGACCAACAACAACCTGACATGAAATACCATTTTGAGTTTTCTAATCTTGCTGAAATGTGAGAAAGAATCTTCTCTTTTATCTCTTTTTCTCTTTTTGGGAAAGCATAAAACTATATAGAAGGTTGTTGTTAGGAAGATGAACAAGTTTGGGGTTGTGCCCATTAAAAGTTAAAGGTTTAGAAAAGTCAAGAAGATAATGAAGATAGTCAAAATCACTTGGAGCCGTGTGCTGCATTTGCAGATCTTCTTTTGCCTAACTAATCAAAGGTTAATATATGATTAGAGTTTTATGAACATATATATCTTTGATATGTCATGTCATAAAGTAATATAATTATGTAAAAATAATAAAAAGTTTACGTGTAAATTAATTATTAATGAGAGAAAACTGCTTAAACTTTTCTTAAGTTACAACTTACATTAAAATCAAAGCTTCCATTATTATGAGAAGTAAGAGCATGATATTTGCTTAGAGATGAAGGATTCGACACCATCCCAAATCAAAACCAACCACAAGTGTGTGTGTGTGTGTATGTAGCATTATTCTTCTTCTTATGATTTTCCAAGCAACAACCACACAGGCAGAATTTTCACCCGCTATACGTCACAACCTTTTGGTTTTGGTTTCCCTGGTGTTAGCAAAGAAAATGTAGATTAGCCTGCAGTTGTACACGTTTGTATGTTGCCAACTATATTTCTAAGAATTAATTACTTGCTTCTTAGCAAGGACGGACTTAAGATTCAAAATGAGATAGACTAAATTTACCTTACGTGTAGGGTGCATGATGAAGTGCTTGGATTTATGCTTGCCGACATGCAGTGCATGGTTATGCACGAAAGGGGGGTTGATTTGGGTGGATTGGGAATGTCAATATAAGGGTCTGTCCCTGCTTCTTAATTCAATGGTATTTTTCCTGCCAATGATGAAAGAGATTTTATGTTCAAATCTTCTTTCATCTGTTGATTAGAAAAGAGAAAAACTAGTTCTAAACTATTTGTATAAGTTAGTCTCATGCTCTAGCATTACTTGTGCCAATGACATTATGCTATATTTCAAAAGGGTTTGTTATAGAACAGAGACAGAGTCTTGAATATCAATTATCAGATCTCTTTCTTGGTCCCAGCTCTCCCAAGTGATTGCCTCCATCATAAAGAAGTCAAATCTGAAATTGGTGAACATCAAGATTACTCTTACCTGATGCCTGAATGGGGTGACAGCTAGAAAGTTCTAAATAGTCTGGAAAATAACATGTCAACATCCTCTCCATCTCTCAAGTCTCCAAATGGCAATTTTCTACTGATCTGATAGGAACACCATTTAAGGATCCTCAATCCAAGGGTATTTTTGGAAAACCACCCACACATCCAAAATTACTTTGAAGCCTGACCTATATATAACCCTCCAATCCAATCCATGACTTTGATATGTAGATACAAGCTTGCCAAAGACTCCTTCAAACTCCTCTCCATTCCATATCCTCCTCAATTTGCCAGAGCTGCCTCTTTAGCAATTAAAAACTAGCTAGATAGAGAGAGAAAATGGATTACCATAGCCAAAACCAACAAACCTTGACTCATAGTTCCTACATGTACAACTCCATAGACAATCAGCTTCTGAAAAAAGCTACCAAGTTTTTGCTTTCAGTTTCTGTGGTTACTTTCTGCATTCCCAACTCATCTTTGCTTTCATGCCTCCATTCCCTCAACTTCTACTTCTCCACATTCCCTTACCAGCTTTTCACCCACACCATTGACAAGAACTGCATGTTCCTCATCTGCAATTTGCTCTTGGTTGTCCTTGCAAAATGCTCTGGCTTAATCCGGTCCCCTTCCCCGCCTCATCGTACTAATGATGAAACCACCTTCAAGAACAGAGAAGGTGGTTCCGGGTTCGAATCGCCAATGTTAGAGACTGAAGAACCAGCTATACAGAAGGAAGATGTTAAAGTGGAGAGTATGGAGTCAGCAGAACATGTTGCTGCAGAAGAAGGACAACAAAGTGAGCCTTTGATCAACCAAGTAGAAACAGATGCAGAGAAAGCAGCTGAAGAATATAAAGATCAAAAGGAGCAAAAACCAGAAAGTGAGTTTATTGTCCCAGAAGAAGAAGAAGAAGAAAATGGAACACTTGCTGAAGAAGATGAAGATGGAAATGGAATGTTAAGTAGTAGCACTGAAGAACTAAACAAGAAATTTGAAGATTTCATTAGAAGAATGAAGGAAGAATTAAGGATTGAAGCACAAAGACAACTAATCATGGTTTAATTAGTGTTCTAATTAGTATGTTTGTGAGAAATACTTCCTTTTTTACTCATTCATAATTAATTTTCATTATGTTAATTAGTTGTGTATTATGTATTTATAGATGTTAATTAGTAAAAGATTTTATTTTCTATATTCTTTTGAGTGCATAATAACAATATGAAAACGGTGCTTTGAAGCAGAGATTCATATTATAAGCGACTGCTGCAAGCTTCAAATATTTCATAATGACAATTAGATATATACACTTGTCCTGCTGCATTCGAGTTTATGGTTGGCTGGGCCCCATTGACTTACAATCTTTTTGTTTGGTGGGAATTTGACAAAACTTAATTTGTTATGTTCTTGGAGAATTGACAGAGTTGATGAAACACTGAAACCCGAGCTCCGTCATGTGAATCCAAATAATTTAGTTCATTTTTGCTATCAGGATAAAATGTAATAATCCCTAATCACAAAGCAATCTGTATAATTTTCTCACTACATTATAAGGTGCCGTTTGGTTCATGGGAAAGGAGGTTTGGGATGGAAAATCAATTATTTTCTCACGGTTGTTTGGCACATGGGAAAGGAGGGGGAAAATGAAGCCCTTCTCCCAACTTGAGTTTTGTTTTCCCTCCTCATGAGAAAGTATGAGAAAATGAGCCGACATTAAATGCACATTCATGACTATTTTTGTCCCCATTAACAATTTAGAATTTCAATATATCATTAAATGCATTCTTTTTTTATTTGATTTTTAATATGGGTAAAATTGAAAATTTATACAAACTTTGTTTTCCATTCCTACTCAAAAACAAACATGGGAAAGGAATCTTCCATTTCCCATCCTTTAAAAAATGACATGGAAAATGATTTTCCCTCAAATCTATTTCGTGAACCAAACGGGACCTAAGGCTTTACAGCTTAAGATCCTTCTGATTAATTTGCTAAGATGAAAATTAGTGAAAAGGTAAAAGTAGCATACAAAGGTAGTAGCAAAGTGGCAAAATAAGATAAAGAAAGAAGGAATAATAGCATATATGAATTTAGGCATCTATAGCCTATAGGTACCCGGTGCCCTTAAGAAATTATGTTGCAAGTATTAATCTTACCCAATTTTAGCAACATGGAAGAGGTATCTAGAAGGAGAATAAAGTCAAAACTCTAAGATGTGACATAGTTCCATTATTATGAAATTTGTAGGAATGCGACATGAACTTTTAAGTATATGCAAAATCAATTGGGTTTAGCGCAGTGGAAAAAGATCTTAATTTGCAAACCAGAAATTCCATTACATCTTGCTTGTGTGTGTGTGTTAACCACCTAGTCTCTGTAAAATGATGCAACTTATCACCTAGGTCAAGTTTTGATCTTTTTATTTTATAAAAACGTATCATGTGCCCCTCACATGGAGAGATATTTTAGTTTATCTACATAAATATGGGGTGATGGTTTTACCACTTAAGACCAATCTAATTAATTTGCTCAAATGAAGATTAGTAAAAGGTAAAAGTAGCAAGTGACCAAAAAGCAAAAGAGAGAAGGAATAGCATATAAGAATTTTTGGCATCTCTAGCCTATAGGTAACCCACGCCCTTAAGAAACTATATTGCAAGTATATTGATGATCTTACCCATTTTATCCAATATTACTAGATGTGACATGACTTCATGATATCCAACATTCACTTCCCCAAAACATAGAAATTCATTTCAGGCTTACACATGTCAAGTTCCTGATCAGTAGGATTTCAAATTCCAAACCATTTTAAATGCTTGAAAGTAAAACTAGTGCATCAAAAAGCCACAGAATTTTGTTTCCATTTCTGAAAGGGATTGATTTTGTATTTTGCTAGTGTTGTTTTAAGTACAGGTGGCTGGAAGAATCCCTAAAGTTTTTACACTGAAGTGGTTGGAAACTCAGGAGCCTTCACTTTCACCCCTTATTACATCAAAGCAGTTTCTTCATAAATGATAAATGGGTCCTTCCTTCCTTCAAGGTGAAGTTAAATCTCAAACTTATTTGTTTGATTCTCACGTTCCATATACCAATCAATGAAAGTGAGAGCGATATGTTAGCACTTGTATCACTTAAGCTTAAAAGTTTTTGTTTTTTTTAGTACAAACGATAGTGTAAACTACAAGAAAGGAGGATTTCTCACATACACACAACTTAAAGCTCATTTTTTATTAAGAGAGTTTCGCCTAAAACCAAAGGGAGACATTCATAAAATTCGTTAGGCATCTAAATCCGTCGATTTTGTAATCCATCCCTTATATGAACTATGCCCAAAATGACATCTAAATTTATCAATTTCTTAAAACTCTACATATTGGCAAGATGAAGAAGCTCTGTGTCCTAGAAAAATTTGTCTCGTATTGAGGCATTTTATCAAACACATTGCCCCCAAAGCACTAATGAAAGAAAATTATATTCGATTGACCCTTTTTGGCCCTTAATTGATACCCAAGTGACCTAGTATTCATGAGTAGAGATCCAAGTGAATATTATTTTTATGCTGATCGTTTGTTACGTAGAGTCATCAAATCTGTTCACCAATTAATTAGCAGTACAGATGTTAAAGTTTAGAGTGCACTTAGAGTTTGAATGAATGAAACACTGTCACATTAATTTGGTGAACAAAATTCACAACTTTAGACAAAAATCCTTCTAACATGAAAGTTGAAGGAAATAAACACAAACTTCAAATTGAGAATTTACATAATGCGCATGTCATATCAAGAAAACACTTTGCTAATTAATAGACATTGAGCCCAAAACCAACCTAGACTTATTCCAGCACCTTACATGATAACGCATACAGACTTTTTACCCGAGCTGGCCTCTGATTTGGCCACCCTCTTTGTAGCATTACCGGCCGGCGGAAGTGCTGGTGGTTGTGGTGGCAATGATTGCAATTGTGATTGTAATTGTAGTGGCTGAGATTGCTGTGGAACCGACGACGATGTTGATGGTAATTGTAATGGTGGCGGCTGCGGCCCCGGTGGCGACAATGGCATCATTATGAGACGACTTGGATCATAATAATCAAACCCTCCAAATGGTGGACAGGGATAGTAAGGTGGCACCGCATAAGGGTTATATCCATGTCCATATCCATATCCATGTTCATGTCCATATCCATATCCATATCCATCTTGTCCAAAATAATCGTAGCCCTCCTTGACCTCACCATCAAACGTAAGACTTTTTAGCTCTGCATGTTTCCCTGACCCATCAAGCACCATTAGAAGTGTACTTGGATTTACTTTCCCTGAAACTTTCACTGTTCCTTGCTCTGCATCTATGTCAATTTTATAGACACCTAAATTTCAAAAAAGTAAATAATTAAGTAACAAATCCTTAATAGAAATAAAAGATATGCAGTAGCAAAAAAACCATTTATTTTCTAGAAAAAGAAAAAAAAAACGAGACGAAAAACGGAAAATACCATAGATGTTTTGCAAGACATCATAGATCTTTGTCTTGCATGCTTTACATTTGATGTTCACTTTCAGAACACAAGTCTGCAAAATAATGAAATAAAATATATATCAAATACCATGAGATATACCAGGAATAAAATTTATAACCACCACTATGATTAAAAATAAATAAAAACAGCCAATGGGTATAGCTCAGTTGGTTGAGCTCTTCCACATCCATCCATGTGAGAAGACGTTCAAAACCAGACACCCAATGAATATTTGTGTAAACCCCCCTCCCCCATCGCTTGTACTCACCGTATCAAATAAGTAAAAACAAAGTATTGTAAGGATTCTAGTCTAACCATTTGTGCAATGGAAGAATCCATGAGAGCAAATTCTGATAAAATTTCTGCAATGGGTTCTTGCAGCTTTGCTTGAAAGGTTCATATAGACCCTTGACTTTTTTCTGTGTCATCATTTATAAATTAATTTTCGTTGAGATAATTACTAGTATTTGTATATTTTGTAGTTGTATTTTGGCTGTCACATTCGCATTTAATTCCTAAAATCTCTCTTCTCGATATTCCTTGTAATTTTTTATTGGGACGAAATATTATGTCCAGTTGTGAAATTACTGTTTCCATAAACCTTGCAGGAGAGGAAAAGGCATGTAATGGTGGACGAATTCCCAAATATAACTTACATTAATTTTACTTTTCGACTTTTACTTCTTAATTTTGATTCAGAAAATATAAGTGTGAATATAGGACAGTTGTCTTTTGTACATTCGTCACAAATTCCAGCTATGCTCACTTTCTTCATGCTTATAAGAGAATCTCTCTTTATCTAGGCAATTATGAAAGCAAGACAAAAGTCAAATTAATTAAAAAGAAGATAAATATCGAGGAAATACCAAAAAAGTAATTTCACTTCTGTTTTTTCCTAGAAAAAGATACTGTAATTTCTTAATGGTTTTTATTTTTATTTATTTATTTTTTTTATAATCGTAGTGTTCCATGAACTTATACCCGAATTTCAATTTGGTCTCGAACTGAGTTGCAGAGTGGCCAGGGCCGGCCCTGACTTTTGGGTGGCCCTAGGCAATAAACTAAATGAGGCCCCTTCTCTTAGTATACAATTGCGAAAAAACAACAAATAAAATGATTTTATTTTTTTTTATTTTTTTGAGAGACAAATAAAATGATTTTATGTAGAGCGTAGCGTGTAAATAAAAAAGGTAGCATGCATTATAAATAGGACATATCTCTGTAAAAAAAAAATTTTAGATTAAATATTTAATATTATGAAGGAAATTACAAATTTACAAACCAACATTCTAGCAACCAATAATGGGAACATGTCAAGATACATTAATACTAAGTATTTGTTCAAAATACTAAACCCTTTCCCTCAAGATTGGCTTATGGCTTCAAGCTACATCACATGAGTTCAGCAAAATCCTCTTTGTGGTCTATAGAAAGAATCATACAACATAAGAAAGTAACAAATAGTAGCACAATTGGACAAAGAAACTACAATAAGTAACAACATACATATTTTTTAAGACATCATTGTCTATGTATAATCTAGATCACAAATCAGCTTTGAAAACAACATATGAAATGGTTGTAGCAAATTTGGACAGGTCCAAAATCTGTGATCACCAACATATGAAGGGGTTGGTCATTTTCACTGAGATCACCAACCCCTTCATTAAGTAAATCATCAGCTGAATCTTTAATTGAAGAACTAGTTTTAAAAAACTTATCAAGAGCTCCTTTTTGAGTTTGAATCATTTTTTCTATTTTTCTCCTTTTATTTCTTTTTGCACTTCTAGATTCATGTTTCCTAACCATTTTTCTAGTGCAACTCTTAAGTCCAGAAAGTGAAAGATAGACAACCAATGAACAAAACAAACACAACCACAGCAAACACAACCAATGAACTAAAGTGTTACAAAAAAAAAAAAAAAAAAATTAAGTAGCAAACAAAGAGCAATAAAACCTGGTTAAAGCTTATATAAAAAAGCCGCAATCTTCCAGAGCTTTGTTCAGGCTAGCTGTGTTGAAACTAAAATTTGAGAAACTCCACTTCGTACCTCCACCTGATTCATGTACATCTGCAATGATAAGATACATGCAATTCAATCAAGTATTCATAAATCTGATTACCACTCCGTATCTCTCTGTGTTTTGTTCCTATTGGAAATTGAAACAATAGTTTGCTGGGTAGGAACAAATATAAAGAAAAAAAATTATAAATCTGATTACCTTTTCAATTTCTCACAGGATATGGATTGAAGGGAGATGGGGAAAACATAAAAAAAATATGATGGTGGATTATTAAGAGATCGGTGAATTAAATAGAGTTCCATGGAGAAATAACTAGGAGAGGGGTTGTTGCTCTTACTGGCTGCATAGCGTAGGAAACGAAGAGCTTCTGGATGGGAAGAGGAATAGCCTTCCTAATTCAATTACATAGCTGACTGTTTCGTCTTTTTTTTTTTTTAATTTTTTAATTTTAAGTTGGACAATTATATATATATACAGTCCCCTTCTATTGAGGGATCCCTCAAATAATTTTATTTGAGGGACGCCCTTTAGGGTACCCTACAATTTTTTTCTCAATGATCCAAACCATCTATTTTTTAGGTCTTTATTCATAGATCATCCTTACAAAAAATTAGACAAATCGGAAACCGTTTCGATATCCAATTGTGTCCTACAAAATCAACGAACAACGGTGCATCAAGAAAGTACTCAAATTTCAATAACTCAATTGAGTGGTCAAATGATATCGGATTCAAGTAATTTTTTATAGAGATGATCTTTGAATGAGTATCTACAAAATAGACGGTTTGGATTAGTGAAATACAATCCGGAGTGGGGCCTACAAGGGGTGTCCCTCAATGGAAGCTCTCTGTATATATATATATATATATATATATATATATATATATATATATTTGGGGCCCCTTTAATTGGAGGCCCATGGCCAAGGCCCTTCTCGCCTACCCCCAAGGCCGGCCCTGAGTACGGCCATGGTTGATCAGTGGGTTAGGAGGGGAAAGAGGAGGAGATGAGTTTTCAAATTGATGGTTTTAACTTTTCACTCTCAAATAGACTGTCAAATTGACCGAATGTGATGGAAAACCTCAATTGGTACAACTGAGAGAGTTTGATGACCAAATTGACTCCAAAATAAAATTTGAGGACTAAATTGACTCGGGTATAAGTTTAAGGACCATTATGGTTGAAAACTTTTTCTTAATATATGAGTTAAGAATGGTTGGCCCAAGTGCACAGTACAACCCACCTCTGTAAAGGAAAATTTGATAGTTTGGGCAGAATCGATTTAGCCTTCTTCAATATATATATTTTTTTGAATAAATTGAATTTTCGTGAATTAATTATCACTTTGACCGTTGAATTTAAATTTGGGCCCTTGATTTTTTTTTTTAAAAGTTAACTCAAGTTTAATAAGTAATATCTAATATGGGTGATTTAATGATGGCTGCCTATAAAGGTCTCCATGACATGTTTTCTCCCGAAGCTACTGAACTTTATGCAGTAATTCTGGGATTACAGATTGCAAGTCAACTGGGACATTGTTTTGTCATTTTGGAAATGGATGCAAAGGAGATTATCCTGAATCTTCAAACTTCTGAGCAAAGCTGGTCGGTGGAGGGTGCTTTAGTAGATGAAATCAGGGGCCTTTTTAGTCATTTGCTCATATTTCTTGTCAATTTGCTCCTCGAGAATGTAACCAGGTTGCTCATCTATTGGCTAAGCAGGCGCTTCTGTCTCAGGACTTCCAAGTGTGGTTAGAGTATGGTCCTTTATGGATTTCTGATGTTTTTGGCCAATGACAAATTATTTTCTTAATTTAATTTATACTGGCTGTGATGTAGTGGTACTCTTTTTCCTTGACCGGATTTTCCTCCATTTGGAGGTTTTTAAAGGCAAGGTTTTAATAAGGCCACACTTGTTACATTACTAAAGTCCAGTTTTCCTTTTGTACTATGACATTGTTGTTTCAATGAAGTTATCTCACTTTGATAAAAAAAAAAAAGAAGAAAGTAATATCTAATAAAACTCATGGTCCTCAGACTTCATCACATTAAAGACAATGCATCACAATTCTGCAGGATCAACATTCAACATGACAATTAGTCTCTGGATGTCCCCCATTTTTGCGCCACACCGAGTAAGAGAAAGAGGGGGAAAAGATAAGGAAAAACAGAGATTCGGATGCGATTAACTGACATGTAATCAAATTCTCTCCCCTAAACAATGGTTTTGAAATGAAAATGTTGATTATGCTTTGCAGAAATCCTATAATTTTTTTCTCCTATAAGGTAACAAGTACAGATGTAGAAGATGTTAGATGTAGACTCCACCTTGAATTTTAGATGGTATGTACACCGCTGACAAAAAGTTAAGTTCGTGCACAGACAATGCTTCTAACTCAAATTTCACTCCTCTTTCCAGCATCAATTGTAGTTCCAATCTAAAAGAACAAAACCACTTCATGTTACTTAATCCAGTCACATGATGGATGAAATAAGAAAGCTAAGAGTCTTACCTCCACTCTGGCACTTCTCTTTGTAAGTAGCATCTACGTAACATGGCTTCCGTTTTCCTCTTGTCTGGCATGGTTATAAGGAACCTTATTTAATGTTACTAAAAGAAATAGTAATGCCAATGTAAATAAAGCACCATATTTCTCACCTTGTGCTGTCAAGGGAAGGAGACACTGTTTTGGAAGTGGGTACTTCTCCGAGTCCAAAAGGAAGCCTCCAAGCCAGAGTATCTCAGGGACCCGTAGAAATTTTGCATCATAGGCCATTTGCTTACATCACAAAAGAGTGGGTTAAAATTGGATTGTAACTTTATTTACATTACACTATATGAGGAGTCTACAAAAGAATTGAATTATTCAGCAGTTCTCTATCCTCAATATTTGCAATCTTCCTAGGTAGTTCACATGTTATTTAAGTTTGTAAACTACAGATAACAAGTTCATAGAGTGATCTGGAAGCCCAACCATAGAACCAAACCGATATGTGGACAGGATGTCAAAACCGTACGGATCACAGTCTACCAAGCAATAGGTAGGGAGATGCAAAGTATCAACAAGAAGCCCCAAAAACCTGGCAAACGTAAATGAAAAGTATGGAAAGTATATAGACAAAGGGAAAAGAAAGTGCAAACAGATAAGGCAAGGCACTCTGTTACCTTCTTGTGGAAATATCAGGATATCCACGTCCCTGTGAAGAAAACAAAAATAGCATACCAACAAAAAAGTTTAATAAAAGCTGTTTCAAGGATCAATGAGAGTTATTTGGCCAAAAACAAGGGTGTATGCTTACAGTGATAACGATGCAGTGGTTTGTGTTGCAGAACTGGTCATTTGCCAATCGTTGAAAAACTATACAGAATACGAATAATGGTTTGTTCATAGAAACACACATCAAAATCAAACGATATCCAGCTAAAGCACCATGGTTCCTAACAAAAAGAGTAATTACCTGATTCTTTCTCCACAACAAGTATGTATTTCGCTACACTAACAATATCTGCAGGTTAGAATTAATGATTTGAGCATGTTTTTCGACTTCATATGACACTTAGGGTTGATTATGTAATTACCAATGAACTTGTAAAGTTTACATTATCGAATTTGAATATCCATTGATTTTAAACATGAATATTTTAATATTTTAATTATTCTCTCTTAGTTAATCATCTGAATACCTTTGACCTCTTCAACATGAATGGGAACAGGAAAGGCCTGTATGTGAACCAGATGCAGATGTTCAAGTTCAGACACAACAAAAATATGATTATGCAGAAGATGTCATCAAATCATTGTTTTAAAAATTTAAAAAAAACATGTTCCATTCTTACAGTGTTTGGCCTATTTATGCAATCAAACATGTTTCCAGCTTCTGAGAACCTTAACCAGCCCATTACCAACCTATAATGAGATAAAAACATTAATTATCAGTATGAGTTGACAATACTAACCATGATCATAGTGATATCAACTCAACGAAAAAGTACCATAAACCTTTGAACAATTTTACCAACATTGTAAGGAAAGTTGAACCATACTGAACTAACAGGTGCAACCCCCAAGAATAACAATGTATTCAACAGACCAAGAATACACAAATGTAAATGTAAATGATGATTGGCATAAGTCATTTTTATGAAAAATCAAGCAGCAATGTACGCCATTATCTTCTTGTCTTTCGAAAATCAAGCGAAATTTTCATGCGTACCCTTTTCCTACAGACACCTGCCAAAAGGAGGCAACATGAAGTAAATACCCCAAATGCTGTATGCGGCCTTATAAAATTATTAGAAGCTCATGTGGCAATTTCAAGAGTCTACTACTACTATTACTAATCATACATAACACTGTTGGAGCACATTACTATACTATAAATAGCTATAAATTTGATAAGGCCGATATAAGAGTACCCACCACATTCAGATTGTGGCGACTACACTGCATAAGGATGCATATGTCATTGATCGCACGGTCTACAATTGACTGATCTGCATTGTAAATTAAGCAGAGAATATTACTAATTACTTGGAGAGGAGAGACCAGTGGACATAATGCATCAAGAATTTCCAATTAGAAAATATCACATCTAAACAAATATACCATATGTTCTCATGTTATCTTACCACAAATCAGTAGGCCTCAATTTCTATGCCCGTGATAATTTGAAAAATACAATGCATTTTTACCAAGGTTTAATTAATGTAAAAAGAAGAACAACATTTATCATAATCCAAGTTCAAGGTCTTATAACAAACTATATCTTACAGCCCATATACTAAGGATTTATTCTTTGACATTGGAAATGAAAAATAACTCAGATTCACCTGAAAATACAGAAGGATGCATGTAATAGATATCTCTCTTAGACCCATGTCTGTTTTCTTGCAGAAGTTGCTGAACAATTACTAGAACCCTAAGCAAAACATCTGAAACAGATTCGGGGAACTTAAGCTCATTCTGAAAAAGTAGTCGGTGTATTGTTAAAAACCTAAGCTGCCAATTGTCTGTTATGTCCTTAGGCTGCCAATCAAAAATGGAAGAAGAACACTTATTTCAGCTCATTCGGAAAAAGTAGTCGGTGTATTGTTAACAACGAAAAAAATATATCTAAGCTGCACTACATGAAAAGTTAAATACCATACCAAGCGCAACATAACCTACCCAATCTACGCAAATGGCCTTCCCTTCGAAGTGTGAGAGTCTCCTTCAAAATTGGCAAATCAGAGCAACAATAGCTGCGCATAACAATGTACCAGTTTGGATAACTAATTAGTAATTACTACCCAATCTACGAAATTATTAATTGTCCCGGAATATCGCACCCAAAGAAAAAAAGAATACTGAACATATTAAGAACTCTGTGGTGCTTGTTTGTTTGCTGAGAAAAACCAGGAAATCTGAACGATGAACTAAAATCGAGAAAGTAAGCTTAGCATTTAACCAATTCGAATCGGGCTTCGTGCAGTAATTTCTGAAGCGATCGATGAGAATCTCCGGAGACCGTCCATTGCTGAGATCTTCAACTATAGCTCGAGTAAATTCTGCGCTCCAAAAAAATTTAACAACAAAATGAATGAGAAACTATAAATTAGCGTCTACTTGAAGAAATTGATTTCGAATTGGTTTAAAATATATAAATTGACGAGGACCTCTGATTTTTCTTAGCAAATCGCAAGGCCGAGGCTGTGAGCTCCATCTTGAGTGCTTTCCCTCCATAATTCTTGCGTTAATGGAGATTCTTTTAAAATGATTTCTGGGTATTTATAGGCTTGCTTGTGGGCCGGGTCAGTTTAGATCAGCTAAGGAATAAAACTTTTAGAACTTGGCTAGGCTCTAGCGAGAACTTCTTTTTGCGAACAATTGGTGCGAACTTCTATCTACACCGTTGGATAAGCTTTGACGGTTAAGATTATAAGTTGGGTCCAATTAGGTTTCACGTAGAAACGGGTATTAAAAAAAACCCATGAATCCGGATCATATTCCTCTCTTCTTCTTTTTTGGTCTGGATGTCATCTTCCTCTCTTTCTGCCACCTATCTTCTCCATATTTCTCTCAATCTCTCTTACCCAGACTCCACCCAACACGCCACCCTCTCCGATCACCACCTTCTCACCATCATGCCCAGCCACATCTCAAGGCATCCAAACATCACACCCACCGCCACTCTCTCTCTCTCTTCCCTAATCCCTACCCACTTACGCCAAGCCCAGCCCCGACACCCAAGCTGCCACCACCTAAGCCTCCTTCCCAGCACAGTCCTCCTGCCGCATTACCCATCCCTCTTCCTTCTCTCTCCCACTTTCTTTCTCTGTTACCCTTATCTCTTCAACATCCCAAGTTCCAATTATGAACACTAGAAAACTAAAACCCCCCGAGTAAACAACAAACTCAGCCAACACCATAGCTCCCAACCTCATCCCCATCCCCATCCCAAGTTCCAAACCTTCCCTCCCCATCCCATTCCCTTTGTATTTGATGATTCGGCAGCCACCAACCCCAGCCCATCCCACCACCATCCTCCCTCTCTCATCTCCCCCACCCACCCATTCTCATTCCAAACCTAAATCCAAAGACCAAATCCCAAAATAAACCCCAAGGACGGATGTCTTTTGAAAGAATATTATTATCTTTCAGAATTTCTCGTTCGGTTGAATGTTATGATGATTGATTCTCTTGATTTTGATTTGCCCTTAGATTTTGTAGACTCTGTTTTTTTTGTGTGGAGTTGTGTTTTTTTTCATCTTGCGGGTTCACTCCTATTTTGGGTGTTCCTTTGACTGTCGTAGGCGTAAGAAAAAAGAAGATTTTCTGGGTTATTTTGTTGTTGCAGAAAATCACCTCGTTTTTTTTCTTCTGTTGCTGGAAGAAGTTTCGTGTGCACAGAGTCAGTGGGACATCCACCTATGGGCCCATCTAACCAGAATATTTTCCTTACCCATGAAGTCTCCTGAATTCCATTGAAATTCTGCTGGATAATCATCTCCTCTGGTAGTTTCGTTTTGTATGATGTAGGTCCATTGACAGTCAAGCTATGGAATTAGAGAAGAGAAGATGATTAGAGGGAGAGAGAGAGCGTAGAAAAAAAGATGGAGAGATGAATCCGGAAGAGAGAGGAGCAAATATGAATAATTAATGTTGTGTTTTTTTTTTTGGGAAAAAAAAGCTATGTTTCTGTTTTGATGAATTTGTTATGATTTTTTAAAGTTAAAACATTAAAAAAATAGTAATAAATAGAAGATAATATCACGTGGCAGGACCTGAATGGTGCATCCTTAGTGCTTCATACAAGTGTCATTATTGCGTAGCTACGTGTCCTCAGAGTATCATTTTGTCTATATTATCTTTAAAAATTCACAAAATTGAAAAAATGCACCAAAAATTAATACAAACTCCTTATGATATTATATTCGATTATGAAGTCTGAAAGTCCAAATTTGAGTTTAGGAATTTTGAACTCATAATTGGAGGAAGAGTTGTAGTGTGGAAGAGTAATGATCTCAATCTTAGTATCTAAGGAAACTTGACTTTGATAAATTATTTGAATTTTTATATGTAAAAATTATATTTTAAATCTCAAGACATGTTGAAAATGTCATAAGAAGTGGTGCATCATCAATCCTTCATACATGTGTTATTATCGCTTAGCTACGTGTCATTAGAGTATCATTTTGATACAAACCCCATGCGATATTGGGAAATTTGAAATAAGAATTGGAGGAAGAGCAATGCGCTCAATCTTAGAATATAAGGAAACTTGACATTGATAAATTATTTGAATTTTTTTAAGTGCAAATTAAATTTTAAATCCCAAAACATATAGAAAATGTCGTAAGATTTTTTGGCATATTTGTTTGTTTTTTGATGAATTTGTTATGATTTTTTTAAAGTTAAAACATTAAATAAATAGTAATAAATGGAAGAGAATTAAGTGTGGCAACACTTAAACGGTGCATCATCAATACTTCATACAGGTGTCATTATCGTGTAACCATGTGTCATCAGAGTATCATTTTGTATGTTATTATCTTTAAAAATTAACCAAAATTTCATAAAAATAAAAAAAATACCCTAAAATTTTTACAAACTACTTGCTATATTATCTTCTAATATGAAGTCCGAAAGTCTAAATCTGAGTTTGGGAAATTTGATCATCAATTAGAGGACATGAATCATTTATATCCGTTCTACGAGTATCACGCCACCAAAACAAGTTTCATAAAAGTGTCACAACAAATGCACTAGAGCGTCCCTGGTGCATCATTCTGGGTAATAGAATAAATATTACTACATTGCATATTTTTGTAATACATATACAAATTAAAAGAATTCTCAAAAATTTGTAGGAACCCTTTACGATGTTTTCTTTGTACATAAAGCTCCAAAAATGTCATTTTTCTTGTCAAAATATGCTTCTTAAAAGCATCACGAAGATGTCATTAGGGCTTCAATACTTATTAAAATTTGAGAAATTTAATAAGACAATGTGTACAAAAGAATGCAGGCTATGCAAAATAAAGATAGAATACTAAAATATTTTGGTGACAAATACAAAGCGTTTATATTTTAGCAACTATAAGCAGCCCTAAACCTTTCATTTCGAAGCGTTTACAAAACATATTTTGGTGACAAATACAATAAATTTCAATATCCACATCCGAATAGCCAGCAAGTAGAATACTAAAATATAAAAATAAGATAATTAAATGTTGGTTCAAATTCAGATTCGTGATGATTTCCTGCATTTGACAAACTGGTCATAAAGAAATAGTGGACATTCTAGGCAATTGGCATCATGCATACCACATTTGTCAATGAGAACACATGATGATAAATCCTCCAGACCAACTTCAAATGGAATTTCCAACTTTTACTACCTTGTCATATACTTCTTTACAAGCAAAAAGATTTAGTTCGAAAGCAAGCTTTATGATTCTGCAAAAGGGAAGGAAATTGCATTGGAAAGGAAAAACTTCCAACTTTTAAGGCAATGAAATATGCTAAAAGAGTTGTGAGCATTGA
Organism: Prunus kanzakura; assembly: GCA_020521455.1. Classification (NCBI taxonomy): domain Eukaryota; kingdom Viridiplantae; phylum Streptophyta; class Magnoliopsida; order Rosales; family Rosaceae; genus Prunus; species Prunus kanzakura. The sequence continues at coordinate 49,624 of BPUM01001151.1, read as the reverse complement.
AACAGATGATGTAACATAATCATTCAACTTGGTAAAAACCAAAAGGTAAAGTAAAAACCTATGTACCTGACCATTGTACCAACCAGAGTCTTCATCTATAAACAAAAACAGCAGAAAATTAATTACATGTATACGATAACCATTACTTTGTTTTGTTCTAGCAAATTAACAATTACCTTTTGTTGTATATGACTTGTATCTTAGAAAATTAATGAAGTCTAAGATAAGGAACCAAGATGAGAGCCAACACATTTACTTCAGTGTATCCAAGAAAGCAAATATGACGAGAGTTTGTTAGCAAGTCTTATGAAAGCATTTATAGTGCTTGACTTTGGATCAGCTTGGTTAGCAAGCCTTTCTCCTCTTGTTAAATTATGTGGTAAGTAATACAAAGGACATATAATTGAAACGAGAAACCTTTCTTTTGATACTCTTCTGATACCCTGTTTAGCAAGTTAAAGAAATTAAAAAAACAAAAACTAGAAACCTTTCCTCCAATGTCCCAGCATTAACAACAAAACCATTTTAAAAAAACCTCCTAATGGAAATCCTCTTCTCCCAAAATAAAAACTGCATTCATGCTGCTAAGAAACAAATTACCATTTCTTGAAGAAGCAATGATTGATCTTGTTTCCACAGGTATGATCAATCTTTTCACCTCATTTAAAAAAAATAAACATATCATCAATTTCAAATAAAGGAGATTCACAAACTTTCAAGGACTATCAAGATCTGCTACTTTTTCTACCATCAATTTGTACAATTACCCTGCTTAGGATGGTTCAAAATTTATCAAAACTGTGAACTAGATAGAATAAACCAACAAGAAAATACCCATTTTTTTAAGAACCATTACTGAAAAATTAATCATGAAACATATTTAAAGAAAAAACAAATTGGCGTTTAGAAATTGATACAAACCAAGAGCGAGAGGGTTACTGGAAGGAAGAGGGAGAGAGGAGACAAACCAACCTAGATTCTGCAAAAATAAAAATAAAAATTGAAAGCCAAAACGAAATAAGAGATTGAATTCTTGAAATGGATACTTACAAACCAATCATACTTCCTGGAGACCATGTAGCCACGGAGAGAGAGAGAGAGAGAGAGAGAGAGAGAGAGAGAGAGAGAGAGAGAGAGAGATGAGGAGAGGGAAAGGGAGAGCAGAGAGTGGGTGTGGGTCTGGAAAAGAGATAAGGAGAGAGGAGGGGAAAGTGGTTTCGATTTTGGGGCTGAAAAGAGAAAAGAAGCGTGAATTTTTTTAGGATGAGGGAAGAAGAGGGTTAGCGCGAAATTGGAATTTCACCCAAAAAAAGAGCGCCAGCGAAAACAAAATAAGGAGGAGAAGTCAATGTCTATGACGCACATGCCATGTCATAGAAATCAATGTCCAAGATTCTGCCACGTGTCAATCTATTATATTTCATATTATTTTTCTATAATTTATTTTTTAAATTCATAATAAATAAATTAAAAATCATAAAAATACTCATAAAATTCCTATGAATATCTTGTGATATTCTCTTCTCCTTAAAGCTCCAAAATGCTAATTCTAAATTATAAAAATTCAAATCAATAATAAAAACTCAACTTTCTTCATAGATATAAATCAAACCATTCTATCACATACATTCTTGCTTCTTTGATCAAATGATTCTCATTAATTTAAATATATGAAATCATGATTTTAGATCTTCGTAATGGAATGCTATGTCATAAATAACTTTTTTTTTGTAGTGAGAGATAGAACCAGAGAAAGGCAGAGTGAGAGTGGGTGTGGGAGTTTTAGGGTTTGGCTCTGGAAGAGAAAAATTGAGTGTTGTTTTGATTTGGGGCTGAGAGAGAAGCGTGAACTTTTTGTTATTTCGCGCAAGAGGTTGTATTAGAGTAATGTTCTATGTGAAACTGATATCCATATACAAAAACAAACTATACTATATGAAATTGATATCAATATATAAAGTAATGTTCTATTTCCATGTTGTGACCTTATTTTTGGAATGTCCACGTTCACAATTTCTCAACATATAGACTAAATTCTTATCAAGTACATACTATATTTCTAAGTTGTATGATGCATTCTTAATAATTTATCAAAGCCAAGTGACTATGCATTCTTATCAAGTTCACAATTACTCTTCCACACTACAACTCTTCCCAAGTCAAATGCCTAAAGGAAGATGCCTTACAATTCTTATCCGTTCCTTAGCTGCCTTACAATCTGCCCAAGTCAAATGCCTAAAGGAAGATGCCTTCTCTATGCTATCATCTCTCTCCTCCTTTCATCATGGTACTTTTGACTTTGTTTCCTCCTTCTCTCCTTGCCATGATGAGTTTTTGTCTTCACAAAGATGCTCTTTGTCTCAGAAAATTACACTCAATCAAAGAAATTTCTTGTTACCAAATGGTATGGTAACAAGAAGAATCAACATAATATTATGGAGGTAAAAAACTGGCCCAAGATAAATTTCTAGAGCTGTTGTAACATGTAGAATCGGTTGGATGGGCTATACTTGTTAAATGGAGCTCAAATTCGGATATGTTGTAGTTAACATCCATTGAAACAAGTTTTATGAAGATCTTCACCTCATCCGAGTACAAGAGCATGTTGATCCAAGGCTAAGAAGTTGACCTACGAAAATGAACAAAAACAGAATTTATAACCAATAATGCATTTTTAGCTCATTTTCATTTTAACCAAATTAAAAACTATGAAAACACAAAAAGAAAGTAAAAGGCTATAAAATGTCAAGAACTAACTCAAAATATTGGGTAAATAACATGATAAATCATGTAATGAACCCAACAATAGAATGGTTTGATTTTATATCTGTGAACAAAGTTAAGTTTTTATTATTGATTTGTATTTTTATAAATTAGAATTAGCATTTTGAAGCTTTAAGGAGAAGAAAATATCACAAGATATTCATAGGAATTTTCTGTGTATTTTTATATTTTTTAATTTATTTATTATGAATTTTAAAAATTAAATTATAGAGAAATAATATAAAATATAATAGATTGACACGTGGCAGAGTCTTGGACATTGATTTCTATGACATGGCATGTGCGTCATAGACATTGATTTCTCCTCCCTAACAAAATTGGCTGGCGCTCTTTTTTTGGGTGAAATTGTTATTTCGCGCTAGCCCTCTTGTTCCCTCATCCTAAAAAAATTCACACTTCTTTTCTCTTTTCAGCCCCAAATCGAAACCACTTCTCCCCTCCTCTCTCCTTATCTCTTTTCCAGACCCAAACCCTAAAATTCCCACACCCACTCTCTGCTCTCCCTCTCCCTCTCCTCTCCTCATCTATCACTCTCTCTCTCTCTCTCTCTCTCTCTCTCTCTCTGGCTACATGGTCTCCAAGAAGAAGTATGATTGGTTTGTAAGTATCCATTTCAAGAATTCAATCTCTTATTTCGTTTTGGCTTTCAAGTTTTATTTTTATTTTTGCAGAATCTGGGTTGGTTTGTCTCCTCTCCCCCTCTTCCTTCCAGTAACCCTCTCGCTCTTGGTTTGTATCAATTCCTAAACGCCAATTTATTTTTTCTTTAAATATGTTTCTTGATTAATTATTCTGTATTGGTTCTGAAAAAAAATGGGTATTTTCTTGTTGGTTCATTCTATCTAGTTCACGGTTTTGATAAATTTTCAACCATCCTAAGCAGGGTAATTGTACATATTGATGGTAGAAAAAGTAGTAGATCTTGGTAGTCCTTGAAAGTTTGTGAATCTCCTTTATTTGATTGTGTTGTGAATTTTTTTTTTTTCGGGATAGGATGTGCTGTGATTCTTTGGTGGTAGTATTATATGAGGAGAGGGACTTACAAATTTGGCACTTCTTGTAAGTTTCACCATCCTAAGTAGGGAGGAAGCTCTGGTTGCCCTGCAAATTTGGTAACTATTGTAAAGCATGTTTTTATTTTCCAATGGCTTCTGTGTATTATGTAGGCATGAGAATCTTGGCTATAGGATGACTCTTGTTAATGAAATTGATGATATGTTTATTTTTTTAAAATGAAGTGAAAAGATTGGCCATACCTGTGGAAACAAGATCAGTCATTGCTTCTTCAAGAAATGGTAATTGTTTATTGGCAGCATGAATGCAGTTTGTTTTTGGAGAAGAGAATTTCCATTAAGAGGTTATTTTTTGAATGGTTTTTGTTGTTGATGCTGGGACATTTGAGGGAAGGTTTCTCGTTTTTGTATTTTTAATTTCTTTTAACTTGCTAAACAGAGTATCAGAAGAGTATCAGACGAAAGGTTTCTCGTTTCAATTATATGTCCTTTGTATTACTTACCACATAATTTAACGAGAGGAGAAAGGCTTGCTAACCAAGCTGATACAAAATCAAGCACTAAAATGGTTTTATAAGACTTGCCAACAAAACACTCTCATCACATTTGCTTTCTTGGATACTCTGAAGTAAATGTGTTGCCTCTCATCTTGGTTTCTAATCTTAGACTTCATCAATTTTCTAAGATACAAGTCATATGCGACAAAAGGTAATTGTTAATTATCTAGAACAATGTAATGGTTATCATATACATGTAATTAATTTTCTGCTCTTCTTCTTTCTGTTTATAGATGAAGACTCTGGTTGGTACAATGGTCAGGTACATAGGTTTTTAGTTTACCTTATGGTTTTTACCAAGTTGAATGATTATGTTACATCATCTGTTTATGCTCACAACGCTTTTGCTTGTAAAGAAGTATAAGACAAGGTAGTAAAAGTTGGAAATTCCATTTGAAGTAGGCCCGGAGGATATATCATCATATGTTCTCATTGACAAATGTCGTATGGCATGATGCCAATTGCCTAGAATGTCCACTATTCTTTATGACCAGTTTGTCAAATGCAGGGAATCATCACGAATATGAATTTGAACCAACATTTATTATCTTGTTTTTATATTTTAGTATTGTACTTGCTGGCTATTCCTATGTAAATATTGAAATTTATTGTATTTGTCACCAAAATATGTTTTGTAAATGTTTCAAAATGAGATGTTTAGTGCTGCTTAGAGTTGCTATGGGTTCATTTTGATATTCTCATTTCAGGTGTTTGATTGAATTCTTATATTCATATTGTTGAAGCCTGCCATCCAACGAGTGGGTTTCATTTGAAATTCTTAGTTTGAGTGTTTAATTCTTGTTTTTATTCAAATTTAAGTTTTGGGTTCAACAAGAATTTCAATTATTATAATATTTTGGTTATGCGCTTCACTTTTGCATAGCCTGCATTCTTTTGTACACATTTTCTTATTAAATTACTCAAATTTTAATAAGGATTGAAGCCCTAATGACATCTTCGTGATGCTTTTAAGATTTGTTATGACACTTTTATGAAACTTGTTTTGGTGGCGTGATACTTGTAGAACGGATATAAATGATTCATGTCCTCTAATTATTGCTTCAAATTTCCCAAACTCAAATTTAGACTTTTGTACTTCATATTGGAAGATAATATAGCAAGGAGTTTGTAGAAATTTCAGGGTATGTTTTTTATTTTTAAGAGATTTTGGTGAATATTTAAAGATAATAACAGATAAATTGATACTCTGATGATACATTACTACACGATAATGATACTTGTATGAAGCATTGATGATGCACCATTTAAGTGTTGCCACGTGTGATTCTCTTTCATTTATTACTATTTATTTAACGTTTTAACTTTCAAAAATCATAACAAATTCATCAAAAAAACAAACAAATACGCCAAAAAATTCCTATGAACTCCTTATGACTTTTTCTACATGTTTTGGGTTTTAAAATATAATTTACACTTTAAAAAATTCAAATAATTTATCAAAGTCAAGTTTCCTTATATACTAAGATTGAGTTCATTACTCTTCCTCCAATTCTTATTTCAAATTTCCCAGACTCAAATTTGGATTTTCAGACTTCATAGTCGAATAATATTGCACGGAGTTTGTATGATACTCTGAGGACATGTGGCTACGAGATAATGACACTTGTATGAACATAGTCGAATATAATATTGCACGGAGTTTGTATGATACTATGAGGACACGTGGCTACGAGATAATGACACTTGTACGAAGCATTAACGATACACCAGGTGCTGCCACTTAATATTATCTTCCATTTATTACAAATTCATCAAAACATAAATAGCTTTTTTCCCCATAAAAACCACAACATTAATTATTCATATTTGCTTCTCTCTCTTCCCGATTCATCTCTCCATCTTTTTTTCTACGGATCTCTTTCTCTCTCCCTCCAATCTTCTCTTCTCTAATTCCATAGCTTGAGTGTCTATGGACCCACATCATACAGAACGAAACAACCAGAGGAGATGAGACTTTTATCCAGCAGAATTTCAATGAAATTCAGGAGACTTCATGGGTAAGGAAAATATTCTGGTTAGATGGGCCCATAGGTGGATGCCCCACTGACTCTGTGCACGCGAAACTTCTTCCATCAACAGAAGAAAAAAAGAGGTGATTTTCTGCAACAACAAAAGAACCCAGAAAATCTTCTTTTTTCTTACTCCCACGACAGTCAAAGGAACACCCAAAAAAGGAGTGAACCCGCAAGATGAAAAAAGACACAACTCCATACAAAAAATAAAGTCTACAAAATCTAAGGGCAAATCAAAATCAAGAGAATCAATCTTCATAACATTCAACCAAACAAAAAATTATGAAAGACAATAATATTGAATAAAAAGGGAATGGGATGGGAGGGAAGGTTTGGAACTTGGGATGGCGATGGGGATGAGGTTGGGAGCTATGGTGTTGGCTGAATTTTTAGTTTACTGGTGTTCATAACTGGAACTTGGGATGTCGAAGAGATAAGGGGAGGAACAGAGAAAGAAAGTGGGAGAGAGAAGGAACAGGGATGGGTAATGTGGCGGGATGACTGTGCTGGGAAGGAGGCTTAGGTGGTGGCAGCTTGGGTGTCGGGGCTGGGCTTGGCGTAAGTGGGTAGGGATTAGGGAAGAGAGAGAGAGAGTGGCGGTGGGTGTGATGTTTGGATGCCTTGAGATGTGGCTGGGCATGATGGTGAGAAGGTGGTGATCGGGGAGGGTGGCGTGCTGGGAGGAGTCTGGGTAAGAGAGATTGAGAGAAATATGGAGAAGAAAGAAGGTGGAAGAAAGAGAGGAAGATGATATCCATACCAAAAAATTAAAAAAAGAGAAAGGAATATGATCTGGATACATGGGTTTTCTTAATACCCGTTTCTACGTGAAACCTAATTGGACCCAATTTATAATCTTAACCGTCAAAGCTTATCTAACGGTGTATATAGAAGTTCGCACCAATTGTTCGCAAAAAGACGTTCTCGCTAGAGCCTAGCCATAGAACTTATGTGTTTGCCAAACTTGGGCCTTTTATACTTGTTCTGGTGTAGAAACTAATGGCATGTTTACTGTCAAAAAATGAAGGAACTTAAGAATAAGGGAATAATGAATTCGTAATGGGTATCGGAATCATTCCAATTACTTATTTTATGGTAAAATTCGTAATCAAAAACCTTCCAAACGAGGAATCATATCAACTAGGGGGAGAAGTTGATTCGATTCCAATTCCTTATTCTCAAATTCTTCAATTACTCGAATCATGACTTCCCCTATTCAATGTAAGTAAACATGCCCTAGAATCAGTAGCAGCTGTAAATTGGAAAAATATGAGCTAATTGAACAAATGCTAATGGTAGCAATTGGATTCAATAAAGAGAATGTGACCGACCAACCTTATCCACCCATAAGAGCTTTCCATAAGATTAAAGCTCACGTCTTTTACTCAACAAAGTCATTTATTCTTCTTGATGGAAGTCCAGTGTGAAATTCTAAATAGAGAATAGATGACTTTGTTGAGCAAATGATGAGTGAGTGAATGAGTTATATTATGATGAAAAGTCCTTTGAGAAAAAATAAAAATAAAAAAACTTGTTACATAATGACAAACAACAAGCTTTAACGAAAATTTTGATGAAATGCAATGACCGACACCAATTTGATATGTGGAAAAAAAATATATTAACCATCATATTGATGGATTTAAATTCAAGGAGCAATTCTGATATAAAAAAATTCTTAAGAAAAAGCGTGCGTTGGTGTATTAATGACGGTGCCTCGTCCACATGTTGTGGCCCAACGTGTAGTACACGTCGCACACGGATCAAACACAGTTGAGAGGCTTGGACTTTCAGACTGAGATCTTCAGAGATCCCCTTATTGCACAGATAGCTGGAGCGCCTGGATCGGCAGAGATCCATGCTGGACAAAAGGGAGGAGCCTTTGTCATCCAAGAGCAGGAAGCTCCAGTTTCTCCAGCAGGGCCCGCTCCAGTTTCTCAATTTTGTGGGCAAATATTACTTAATTATGCATGCTATTTAGTGACTTAATTCTTTTCATTTCCTTGTATTTTTTGGAATGAGAAGATTTGTAGGAGTATATAACATAGTTGAGGCAAATTGCGTGTACTGATTAAATTGATTTGTCAGTTGTGTTTGACAAATTACAAGATGCATGGGCAATTACTCTACTTTAACAAAAGTAAAGAGGATCCTCTTTTCGAATTCATGCATATTTATTGGTACTTTGACATAATACAATATTCATAAGAAATGATATACATGTATGAAAATAGATAAACTTTTGGAATGGTTTCTTCAAGCACGTCGCTATGTGATTTTCACAATTCTACGCCATCACTTTATGCCAATCACTTTCACAAGCCAATCGGGTGTTCTGTTAGAGAGTACAAGATATCCCACTGATATTCCAATTACCACCCCAGATGCATACCCCATCAACACTACCTTCCAATCAAATCCATTCTCGTGCTCCAAATCACCATCTTGTTGGAATGATGATGACGGTGATTGATGTGGACCACATGTTTTAGAAAGTGGCAATCCACACAATCCTATATTTCCACCATATGAATCATTTTCAAATGTATCAAATTGCTTGCCTTGAGGTATGGGCCCCACAAGTCGATTTTCTGAAACGTTGAACTTTTCAAGTGATGTCAAATTTGCCAATTGCTCCGGAATATCACCCACAAGTCTGTTTGAAGAGAGATCTAACCATTCAAGATTGCACATATCGCCAAATGATGGTGGAATTGTACCTGTAAGCTCATTATGAGAAAAGTTAAGCCCCTTCAGTGATTTGAGCTTACTGATTACGTTTGAAATCTCTTCTCTGAAAGTGTTGCTTGAGAAATCAATAGTTGTGAAGAAAGTTTGAATCTTCACCATTTCAATTTCGAAGCCTTTAATTGTCACTACCACACTATCCTCATAGTAGTACTCTCCCATATATTTCAGTTCATGTTCTTGCAAGTTTATCATGGCCGTCAAATGTTCAAAATATTTTGTTGGCAAGAGACCGCTAAACTGATTGTAAGAGAGGTCCATGATACGCAATTTTTGGAATGGAAACTTAGTTTTCGGAATGCCTATTTCACCATAGAATTTGTTAGACCTCAAGATAAGAACCTGCAACTTCGGAAGAGATTCCAGCCAATTTGGGAATGTATCATGAATTTTGTTGTTTCCAAGGTCTAGAACTTCCAACTCTCTACATGTGAGCAAAGTTTGCGGCAACGACCCTTCCAACTGATTTCCGTTAAGATCAAGATTTCTCAAAACGTTTCCCTTAGAAAATGTCCCAGGAATCACGCCATGAAATTTATTATTCCGTAGATCCAAAACAGAGAGGCTCTGGCTGAAGTTCCCTATGCATTGATGAATTTTGCCTCTCAATTTATTGTTAGACAAATCAAGGACTTCAAGCGAAGTCAAGCTGCAAATGGTTGGAGGCATCTCTCCAGTCAATTGGTTGTTTGATATGGAAAAGAAAAATGTGGAAGGTGATGGAATTGGAAGCTCTCCTTGGAGAGAATTGTTGTGAAGATTGAGATATCCAAGGTTTTTCCACCGAAGGTGTCGTGCAATGCCTGTCAAAAAGTTGTGAGAAAGATCCAAATAATACAACGAATCTTTTGTGACATCCCAGAACCATTTGGGAACTTCGCCTTGAATTCGGTTGTGGGAAAGGTTTAACGTGTCCAAGTTTGGTGAGGCTCTTAGAAAGTATGGGAACTCACTTATGTTGCAAGACGACAAAGCTAGGGAATAAAGTTGAGGCCAGCTGTTGTTACTCAAATGGTTGAAACTCAAGGATAGATGGTTAGAGGAAAGACTGAGAGAAGAAAGACTTTGGAGTTTTGAGAACTTTTCAAACTCCACAGTGCCACTCAAGTTATTGGATGATAGATCAAGGACCTGAAGGTTCTCAAGTTCAAAGATTGATCTCGGAATCAGGCCATGCAGTTTGTTACTTCCGAGGTCTAACGACTCCAAGTTTGGTGAGGCTCTTAGAAAGTATGGGAACTCACTTATGTTGCAAGACGACAAAGCTAGGGAATAAAGTTGAGGCCAGCTGTTGTTACTCAAATGGTTGAAACTCAAGGATAGATGGTTATAGGAAAGATCAAGCGAAAAAAGACTTTGGAGTTTTGAGAACTTTTCAAACTCTACAGTGCCACTCAAGTTATTGTATGATAAATCAAGGGCTTTCAAAGAACGAGATTGGAACTCAATGATATTACCGCTGAGTTGGTTATTGAAGAGCACTAACATCTCCAATGATGGCAAACTACCTAACCAAGATGGTATTGTTCCGTTGAGTTGGTTCTGATATAAATAGAGGTTGGTTAAGTGTCGAGGAATAGGACCCACCAGTTGTTGTTTTGAAAAATCATATAAAGAAGAGATCGATGTCGAGTTGCTATCAACTTCTGGAAACTGACCGACATAATTGTTGCCACCAAGATTCAAGGAAACAAGGCTCTCAAGGTTTAAAAATAACAACCATGGGATTTGGCCACCAAAACTGTTATACGAGAGGTCCAACCGCTTGATTTGTGTGAGGTTACCAACAAATGCAAGATATGATCCTACAAAACTGCAATTGCTGAGATACAAAGCTCTCAAAGACTTGAAATTTCTTGTCAGACGATGCCAATCTACTGAAATTCTAGTTTGAGAGAGCATCAAGGTTTCGAGTGGACTGCTCCAGTTAGAATTGGGGAGAGAACCTGTGAGGTTTTTGTTGTAGCCTAAGATTAGTACTCGAAGGTTTGGTCGGTGGAAAATGCTTTCTGGGAATTTTCCTTGCAAGTGGCAATCAGAGAGTTCAAGAGTTGTCAGAGAAGAAGAGAGATTCTTGAAGGAATCAGGTACAACTGAAGACATGTCAAAACAGTACAGTTGAAGCTCCTTAAGATTGGTTAGGTTTTGAACAATTCTGTTAAAATTAAGAGTATCTAGTCTCACAACTGAATGTGAACATTGCGAGAGATTGAGTGAAACCAAGTTGGAAAGGTGGGAAATTTTGGAAGGGATTGGGCCACTGAAATTGGAGTCAGAGAGGTCAAGGTAAGTCATACTTACAAAGCCACCAAATTTGGACGAAATTGGGGAACCTCTGAAATTATTATATGAGAGGTCTAGCCTCTTGAGATGGCCAAGAGAGAATAAGCTGCTATTGGAATGGATATTGCCTTGAAGCCCACCAAAAGGAAGGTTGAGACCGATCACATGACCAGTCATCTTTTCACAAGTGACTCCACTCCACGCGCAACAATCCTTGCCTTTCTGCCAAGTAATTGTACTATTAGAATAAAGAGTTGTTCCATTATATAGTTCTTGTTTAGAAGAGGTATCAATGGAAAAGGAGTTCTTGAATTGAAGCAAAGCAGAGCTGTCGTGGGGATGGCATAAATGCCTTGAAGAAAGAGAAGAGGAAGAGTTAGATGATGATGAACAAGTAGAGTTGAATTGACAAGTAGTAAAGAGCAGGAAGAGGAGGCACAACCAACCCATCTTTCCTTCAAAATCTAAAAGTATATATTCTTCTAAATAATTTTGTGAGCAACTCTGTCCTGGAGATGTTGATATTTATAACAAGTTTCGGCAACAGTGATTTATCTATAATGTCACGATATGAGTATAGTAGATGTGGCATAAGGTTGTCCTGCATTTAAAGTTTCCACAGTGCTAAGATGGCAAGTACTTAAGTTTGTGGAAAATCTTGTGGAAAATTTGGCAACCAAGGCGTTGATTTGGTATTTGGTCTTAGTAGGTATAATTTCTGCGTGTTCAAATGGTTTCCACGTGTTACCTCCAACTTCTACTAGTCAAAAGTTGTCCAATTTCTGCGTGTTCAAATGGTCTTGCTCAATCTTTTTCACATTTTCTTTCATGTGGGGTAGGGAGAGTTTGGATGTGGCGGTGGCTTGGGGAATTGGGGCTTTTGGGTATGGGTGGGAAAGTAGCTAAGGTGGGTTGTTGCGGGGGAAAGAGAGAAGAGAGAAGGTTGTTGTGGTTGAGATTAATTATTTTTATTTATTTTAGTTTTTAAATCTTATTTTTATTTCTTAATTATTTTTTTTTAAATTGAATTTAAGTATTTTTATTTTTATTAATATTTTAATAGAAGTTTAATAGATTGGATTACATTCGCTAACGGTGCTAAACACAGGGACTAAATTGGCCAACGAGCTAAAACACAGGGATACGGATCCTCTGCTCTGATTTTCTCTGCCATGATCTGCTATACTTTTGTTATCCATACGACACCTCATTAAAATTTAATCTAATGGATTTACAAATTGACACATCATCCTAAAACAAAGACCCAATTTACTCCTAATTAAAAAAGGAAAAAAAACCCTAACACCCAACTAACGGGATGGTTAACGTCCAAAGTTGTTTTTTTTTCTCCTTCTTGCTTCAGTGTCCTCTTCTCTTTTTCGGGTTCTTCCTTACGTTCTGGTTTTTTTTTTTACCTCTTCATGTCTCTGCCCAAAATCAATTTTATGGAGTATAATTGGCCGGATCCAATCATCACCAGACAAAAGCTTTGAGTTTGTTTGATTGTAATTACCGATGGCTCATAGTGAAGGACTGGATGGATTTTTGAATTTACATGCCTAAAAAGAAAACCATCGGGAATAATCAGTGCCATCTAAAATTTGTAAAGCATTTTGGCTTCCTCCAACACATAGTCCAAGAAGAATTTAATCATCAGAAAATAAAGAAATCACCATCAGAAAAACCTTTAGTCATCATAAGAACCTTGCTTACCCTTTAGTTCCTTAATTTTCGCTTCAAGATCTTGCAAATCATGCTTCTGTTTGTCTATTTGCGGAAGAAGTCTCTGGTTCTGGTACTGGAGAACTGCTGCATCGACCTGGGCACGTATAGTACGTACACAAAATACATATGCATTGCAATCTACTTCCTATCAATCAAACAAACTCAAAGCTTTTGTCTGGTGATGATTGGATCCGGCCAATTATACTCCATAAAATTGATTTTGGGGTAGAGACATTAAGAGGGAAAAAAAAAAACTAGAACGTAAGGAAGAACTCAAAAAAGAGAAGAGGACACTGAAGCAAGGAGCAAAAAAACAACTTTGGACGTTAACCATCCCGTTAGTTGGGTGTTAGGGTTTTTTTTTCCTTTTTTAATTAGGAGTAAATTGGGTTTTTGTTTTAGGATGATGTGTCAATTTTTAAATCCATTAGATTAAATTTTAATGAGGTGTCGTATGGATAACAAAAGTATAGCAGATCATGGCAGAGAAAATCAGAGCAGAGGATCCGAATCCAAAACACAGGGACCATTTAGCATTTAAGCCAAATTGCGCAAGATAGTGGTAATGACCCTTCCAACTGATTTCCATTAAGGTCAAGATTCCTCAAAATGTTACCCTTAGAAAATGTTGATATTTATATGAAGCTTAATGAATAGTAGTTTATCTTCTTTAAATAAACAGAGCACCATTGTCATGCAGGTGTAGGTCCCATTGTTAGCTGCTACACCAATTTGAATTGTTGATAATTGACATTATTGAGGGTGAAGGCCTACTTCTATTCATCTAATTGGAAAAAATTTGCCCCAAGTCTTTGATATTTGGTAGTCTTTTGTCTTGGTACGTACGTAGGCATTTCTGCGTGTTAAAATGGCCACCTTAATTTTCATTGGCTTGCTAATTTGGATTCATAATTGACCATCAAAATTGTTCTTGTTCTAATCAAGTTGTCCAAATATGATTCGAATTTGTATATTGAAGAAGCCTATTCATAAATTGACCATCAAAATTGTTCTTGACTTTTGCCCCCTTCTTCATGCTCTCATTAATTCTTCATGGTTTTGGTTGTCTTTTCACTTTCTGTCTCCACCCTTAAGCATTTGATAGGCCTTAGGCCTTTAGTCCAATCTCTTTATGAACTTTCAGAGCAAATTCATAAACAAAAGTTTCTTTTAAATTTTCATTTATGAAAATACATCATCTTTCTATAGGGCTAAAGAAAAGAAAGGAGTTAATAAATAAAGTCATCAACATAAAAATTAAACAATCCTTTAGATAAAATCTAAATAATATAGTAATTAAATCCTATATAAAGCTAGCTACTATTACCTCTCGGCCACATTTTCTTTGAATCTTGCTCAATCTTTCACATTTTCTTTGATGCACTCTCTCACATTAACATGCTAGAGTTTCCTTGTGCCTTCCATTCATCAGCTACCAAATTCCTAAACATGTATCATTACTTAGTTTGAAGAAGCAATTATATATGGCACTAAAACATGTTAATGTTACATCAATTTCATTACCTCATTCAACTTTTCCGCAACGTTGTGAGGTATGGGCTCTACAATTTTGCCCAGGAATCTCACCAACAAGCACGTTTGAAGAGAGATCTAACCATTCAAGATTGCTAACATTGCCAAATAAGGACGGAATTGGACCTGTAAGATCATTATGAGACAAGTTAAGTCCCTTCAATGACGTTTTAGGAAGGTCCAGAGAAAGCTGTTCTACTTCTTTTTGGGTTCGAGTATTTATTAACCTTAGTTGTATAATTAGGAGTTCATTATTAAAGAAATATATACAACAATTAATTTGTAATTTGAATTTGGAAAAGAGTTGGCAAGGCCTACAGCATAACAGGAGAAAGGGAAAACATGAGTCTCAATATGGTGACTTCAAAGTAATCTTCATTTTAACTATAGAAAATTCTCTTGACAAATTCAATTGTAAGAAGATAAATTTTTTAGGCTTAAATGCTAAAATAGTCCCTGTGTTTTATAACGTATCATGTGAGGGGAACATGGGGTGATGGTTTTACCAATTAAGACCAATCTAATTAATTTGCTCAAATGAAAATTAGTAAAAAGGTAAAAGTAGCAAGTGACCAAAAGGCAAAAGAAAGAAGGAATATCATATAAGAATTTTGGCATCTCTAGCCTGTAGGTAACTCAAGCCCTTAAAAAACTATATTGCAAATATTGATCTTACTCATTTTATCCAATATTACTAGATGTGACATGACTTCATGATATCCAACATTCACTTCCCCAAAACATAGAAATTCATTTCAGGTTGGATAATTTTGTAGCTGATCATCTGAAGTTGTGAACAAAATCAGACTTACACATGTCAAGTTCCTGATCAGTAGGATTTCAAATTCCAAACCATTTGGCAGTTTGGAAAAAGTTAAATGCTTGAAAGTAAAACTAGTGCATAAAAAAAGCCAGAGAATTTTGTTTCCATTTCTGAAAGGGATTGATTTTGTATTTTGCTAGTGTTGTTTGAAGTACAGGTGGCTGGAAGAATCCTTATAGTCTTTACACTGAAGTGGTTGAAAACTCAGGAGCCTTCATTTTCACCCCTTATTTACATCAACAAAGCAGTTTCTTCATAAATGATATATGGGTCCGTCCTTCCTTCAGGGTGAAGTTAAATCTCAAACTTATTTGTTCGATTCTCACATTCCATATACCAATCAATGAAAGTGAGAGAGATATGTTAGCACTTGTAGCACATAAGCTTAAAAGCTCTCTTTTTTTAGTACAAGGAATAATCTAAACTACAGGGGAGGAGGATTTCTCACACACACACAACTTAAAGCTCATTTTTTGTTAAGAGAGTTTCACCTAAAACCAACATAAAATTTGTCAGGCATCTAAATCCATCGATTTTGTAATTTATCCCTTCTATGAACTATGCCCAAAATGACATCTAAATTCATCAATTTCTTAACACTCTACATAGTGGCAAGATGAAGAAGCTCTGTGTCCTCATGCAGGTTAAATGCAATATCATGAGATATACCAAGAATAAAATTTATAACCACCACTATGATTAAAAATAAATAAAAACAGCTGGAGAGTATAGCTCAGTTGGTTGAGCTCTTCCACATCCATCCATATGGGAAGAGGTTCGAAACCAGACACCCAATGTATATTTGTGTAAACCCCCTCCCCCATCGCTTGTACTCACCGTATGAAATAAGTAAAAACAAAGTATTGTAAGGATTCTAGTCTAACCATTTGTGCAATGGAAGAATCCATGAGAGCAAATTCTGATAAAATTTCTGCAATGGGTTCTTGCAGCTTTGCTTGAAAGGTTCATATAGACCCTTGACTTTTTTCTGTGTCATCATTTATAAATTAATTTTCGTTGAGATAATTACTAGTATTTGTATATTTTGTAGTTGTATTTTGGCTGTCACATTCGCAATTAACTCCTAAAATCTCTCTTCTCGATATTCCTTGTAATTTTGATTGGGACGAAATATTATGTCCAGTTGTGAAATTACTGTTTCCATAAACCTTGCAGAAGAGGAAAAGGCACGTAATGGTGGACGAATTCCCAAATATAAGTTACATTCATTTTACATTTCGACTTTTACTTCTTAATTTTGATTCAGAAAATATAAGTGTGATCAATATAGAACAGTTGTCTTTGTAAATTCGTCACAAATTCCAGCTATGCTCACTTTCTTCATGCTTATAAGAGAATCTCTCTCTATCTAGGCAATTATGAAAGCAAGGCAAAAGTCAAATTAATTAAAAAGAAGATAAATATCGAGGAAATATCAAAAAGTAATTTCACTTCTTTTTTTTCCTGGAAAAAGGTATTGTAATTTCTTAATGGGGTTTTTTTTTTAATTTTTTATTTTATCGCAATATTACATGAACTTATACCCGAGTTTCAATTTGGTCTTGAATTGAGTTGCAAAGTATTTGCCATGAGTGATCTAAAAGTATATGTTCTTCTAAAAAATTTTGTGAGCAACTCTATCCAAGAGATGTTGATATTTATAACAAGCTTCGGCAACAGTGAAGGCCTGCTACAGCAATGTTAACTCGCTTCTTTTTTCTTTTCTTTTTTTGTAATATGTTTCATGTAATTAGAAAAAAGTTGCACCAAGTCTTTGATTTGTGGCCGTCTTTGGTGTTGGTAAAGTTTGACGACAAGGTGTAGGTCCCATTATTAGCTAGCTGCTACACCAATTTTAATTGTTGATAATTGACGTAGGCATTTCTGCGTGTTAAAATGGGCACCTTAATTTTCATAGACTTGCTAATCTGGGTTCCACCTGTTACCTCCAACCTATACTAATCAAGTTGTCCAAATATGATTCGAATTTGTGTTCACCACTTATTCTAGCGTATTTAAGACACAGGGAACGAGTATGCAACAATTGACCATCAAAATCGTTCTGGGCTTACCAGTGACTTTTGCCCCCTTCTTCACGCTCTCTCCTTCATTCTTCTCATCTGCTTTCTGAACGATTTTGCTTGTCTTTTCACTTTTTGTCTCTATACTCTTCAGCATTTGGTAGGCCTTGCCTTTAATCCAATCTATGAATAAACTTTCAGAGCAAATTCTTAAAGGAAAAAAGGAAAAGGGATCAACTTTTACTTCATGAAAGCGTTGAATGCAGCTTTGTATTCGCAATTTGGATTCAAAACATCAAAAAGGACAGCATCCTAAGAATGCCCATTGTATAAATTAGCTATTACATTTAAAATCAAATATATGCTACAGATAGTATTGTGCCAAAAAAATATATTTCTTTTAATTTTTTATTTATGAAAATACATTATGTGTTATAAAACTAAGGGTAATTTTCATTTTACGACATTGAAGTTTACTGAGTTTCAGCCTTTGATACATCAATTTTTTTCGTCTCAGTCGCGTCCATAATGTTTGTTTTTGTATCACTTTCATACCTTCGTTAGTTTGACCATCATATTTTC
The DNA here is from genome assembly GCA_020521455.1 of Prunus kanzakura. Classification (NCBI taxonomy): domain Eukaryota; kingdom Viridiplantae; phylum Streptophyta; class Magnoliopsida; order Rosales; family Rosaceae; genus Prunus; species Prunus kanzakura. Next base: position 31,522 of record BPUM01001151.1, on the reverse strand, counting down.
CGTTAAACAATGACATGACAGTCAATGTTGCCACGTGGACTAAAACAATGAAAATATATTAAATAATTAAATAAAAATTTTAAGTGTATTTAAAAAACAATGACATGGCATGTCTTTTCACTTTCTGTCTTCACCCTTAAGCATTTGATAGGCCTTAGGCCTTTAGTCCAATCTCTGAATGAGCTTTCAGAGCAAATTCATAAACAAAAATTTCTTTTAAATTTTCATTTATGAAAATCCATTATCTTTCTCTAGGGCTAAAGAAAAGAGAGGAGTTAATAAGTAAAGTCATCAACATAAAAGTTAAAACAATCCTTTAGATAAAATCTAAATAATATAGTAATTAAATCCTATATAAAGCTAGCTACTACAATCTCTGGGCCACAGTTTCTTTGAATCTTGCTCAATATTTAACATTTTCTTTGATGCACTCTCTCACATTAATTAACATGCTAGAGTTTCTTGTGCCTTCCATTCATCAGCTACCAAATTCCTAAACATGTATCATTACTAACTTTGAAGAAGCAATTACGGCACTAAAACATGTTAATGTTACATTAATTTCATTACCTCATTTGGTAGAGATTTAATTAATTGTTATAGTTACCTCTTTAAATCTAATTCAACAATTTTCTTAAAAATTAAAAAAAAATATATTAAACCAAAATTCTAAACGTAATGGAATGGACAAATTTACACCCCCTTGTTGACAACAAAAGAGTGCTGCTGTTGCAGATTTTTATGTCTTTCTATGAATGATGTGCTTTTCACAACCTCTTTGTTTGTGCAAATATCTTCTAGGGGGAATATTCGCGGATGATCCTTTTTTCTCTCGATCGTCTTCTTTCTCGAACCTTGCAAAATAATGGCTGTTAATCGAAGAACATTGGTTTGGTGTTGGCCAAAGGGCATCCGATGCCTAAGTTAGTAAAATGGTCTAAAGGATATGTGAATTTAACTGAAAGGATGGAGTTTTCCTCTCCGTGGAGATGAGGAGGTGCAGAAGCTGGGAGTGGGGGTGACAACGTGGAACCGTGAGAGAGGGAGAGAGAGAAAAAGGCGTGAGCTTTTTGCTAGGGTTTTCAGAATTACCTTCTTTGTGTCATCAATTTAACTTAAATAGCCCTCCTATTTTGTAACCTTCATTTGCCATACAAAATATTATACTACTAGGCTCAGATGTGCAGTCAACACATTTTATTTAATTTTAAGCAACAAAGCAAGTAAATTGGAAGGCATGAAGAAGATCCAAAAAAAAAAAAACTGAAAACTATTTATATGGTTTATTTATTAAATAGTTTTCCTTGGCTTGATACTTGTACGTCTCATTAGTGGTGTCTTTCCTATCTTTTTTAGGGTTTGTTTCTTACCAAAACCAACAAAAGAGAAACTTTAAGCAAATTTATTGAAAATGCAAGCAAATGAAATGGAACATATTAATAAAACATTGACGGAGTCATCAAACTAGTCAGAGAAGTTGCAAGAAGAGAATTGCTTATCGCACCACTAACTATAAGAAAATTCAATTATCAAATGCATTAACAAAAGAAATCATATTAAGATGAAAAAGAAGAAATTAGAACACGCGTATTATTGTAATTAGCAACTGAGAAAAAAAAAATGCTAATTACTATTAAGAATTGTGTAATCACAAATAATATAGGAATCAACTATTATATACGTCAATTAACAATTGTAAAATAGAACTATATTTTTATTTTACCGCCTTCTTTACATTCTTTCTTCTCATGTGCTTCTGTACGGCTTTGGTTGTCTTTCTACTATCCACTACTACAAAAAACGAAATAGACGACGGTAATCCACCGTCGTGTATCATGGTTTACAACCGACGAGAAATCGACCGCCGTCTTTTCATACATGAAATAACGACGACAAATAACCGACGTAGTTAATATAGTACACGTTAGTAAAATACTAAAACCGACGTAGATTTCATACATAAAAGCTTAAAAAGGGCCCTTTCGACTATACTAGACGACGGTTTTAGTAAAACACAGACGTTGAAATAATGTTAAATGTCAAAAACAACTACAAAACCGACGTAAATATGCTTATCAACGTCTCTAAATACACAAAAACCGACGTGTAAAACTTAGAAACCGTCTTGGTTAATAAATACTACGTTCACTAAATGAAAAAACTGACGTCTTAAACATATAACATGGCATATATTTACTTGAACAGACGTAAAAACAACAATAACCACGACCCTTTATATCACCACAGACGTTGAAAATGATTTTGACGGCTTGAACACAAAAAAAACGACGTGGTTAATATAGTACACGTCACAAAAGAACTAAAACCGACGTCGATTTGGTACATAAACGCATAAAAAAGAGACCTTTCGACTATAATAAACGACGGTTGTATTAAAACACAGACGTTTAAATAATTTTAAATGTCAAAAACAACTATAAAACCGACGTAAATAGTTTTATCAACGTCTCTAAATCTAACAAAACCGACGTGTCAAACTTAGAAACCGCCGTGGTTAATAAATACTACGTTCACTAAATGAAAAAACTGACGTCTTAAACATATAACATGGCATATATTTACTTGAACAGACGTAAAAACAACAATAACCACGACCCTTTATATCACCACAGACGTTGAAAATGATTTTGACGGCTTGAACACAAAAAAAAACGACGTGGTTAATATAGTACACGTCACAAAAGAACTAAAACCGACGTCGATTTGGTACATAAACGCATAAAAAAGAGACCTTTCGACTATAATAGACGATGGTTTTATTAAAACACAGACGTTTAAATAATTTTAAATGTAAAAAACAACTATTAAACCGACGTAAATAGTTTTATCAACGTCTCGAAATTAAACAAAACCGACATGTAAAACTTAGAAACCGCCGTGGTTAATAAATACTACGTTCACTAAATGAAAAAACTGACGTCTTAAACATATAACATGGCATATATTTACTTGAACAGACGTAAAAACAACAATAACCACGACCCTTTATATCACCACAGACGTTGAAAATGATTTTGACGGCTTGAACACAAAAAAAACGACGTGGTTAATATAGTACACGTCACAAAAGAACTAAAACCGACGTCGATTTGGTACATAAACGCATAAAAAAGAGACCTTTCGACTATAATAGAGGACGGTTTTATTAAAACACAGACGTTTAAATAATTTTAAATGTCAAAAACAACTATTAAACCGACTTAAATAGTTTTATCAACGTCTCGAAATTAAACAAAACCGACGTGTAAAACTTAGAAACCGCCGTGGTTAATAAATACTACGTTCACTAATTGAAAAAACTGACGTCTTAAACATATAACATGGCATATATTTACTTCAACAGACGTAAAAACAACAATAACCACGACCCTTTATATCACCACAGACGTTGAAAATGATTTTGACGGCTTGAACACAAAAAAAAACGACGTGGTTAATATAGTACACGTCACAAAAAAACTAAAACCGACGTCGATTTGGTACATAAACGCATAAAAAGAGACCTTTCAACTATAATAGACGACTGTAATAGACGACGGTTGAAATGAATTATAATTAACCGACGTGTTTTCTTTTTAAAATGGCGGTATTTATTGCATTTTTGCGTTGTCATTCCACGTCGGTTGTGAAAACCCGACGTTGGTTGTTTTTAAGACGTCTCGTTTTGCGATATTTGTAACTTGACCGTCGTATTTTCAGCTTTAACCGATTATTTTTTAATTTTTGATTCGTTGTGCCCAAAGCTTGCAGAATGAAAATGTGATCGGAATTAAAATGATATTCAGAGCTATGAATTAATGTCATACAATTAACTGCATAACTAATGTCATACATTACAACAATCAATCAATCCATATATCTTCACACCCATCTCTAATGTTCTCACTCCCAAACTCACCCACTAGGTCATCAAATGTGTCAACATTTGGAATCCCTCTAGAAAATGGCTCACACTCAATTCTAATATCACCTAGCACATCATCACCAATAACATCATTATATTCTCTATTAGGCATTGATAACACTACCGACCAACCACGATGCATTGGGTCGTCAACATAAAATACTTGTTTGACTTGAGAAGCCATAACAAATTGGTCATTCCTATGTCCAATTTTACTCAGATCTACAAGGGTAAATCCAAGTTCGTCGACTACAAGGCCCGAAGTGTTATCTATCCAATCACACCTCAATACTGGGATTCTAAACTTTTGGTAGTCAAGATCCCAAATTTCTTGAATAACCCCATAAAAACCCATATTGGAGACAATAGGGTTTTTATCCTTGGCACTAGCAACTTGCATAGTATGTGCAAGTAAATAAACTCCACTATTTTGGACAGTTCGCACATCATCTTGTGCCTTGGTGCTAAATTTGACACCATTAATAAGATAGCTCCTATATGATGACACTACCATGCTTGGACCAGCTGCTAACCATCTCAAATTTTCTGATATGCCATTATAATCTTCCCCATTAAATTCACTTTGAACCTACAAATTAAACATATATATTAATTCAATCTAACATATATATAGAAAGAAAGAAAATTAAAATAATAAATTGAATATGTCATTCAATAACATATATACCTTAACACGTAGCCATTGAATGAAAGTGCTATTGTGCTTATCTTGTAGCCACTTTGTTCTCTTTCTAAAATTTCGGATAAGTGGTCTTGATGTGGATCATATGTTCCCTACAATTGACACGAAAAAAACACGCATTACGGTCCCTTATATATAAGATAAATATAAGGAGTAATAATATTTAACATGGCTACATATATATGAAAAATTAAACTCATACGTACTCGATATAAGGTAGGACTTCCTCCGTATTCTCCAAGACATATAGATGTGCCTGGTTCAACAAGTCCATATCAACTAAGCTCACTGTGCAACCTGATAATGGCTTTGAAACCCCCATATTCTGGCTTGACGGCACTCCAACTGTACTAACATCAGATAAATGCTCGGTACAAAACTCTACAGCTTCTTCAGCTATATACCGCTCAGCAATGCAACCTTCGGGACGAGTACGATTCTGAACATACCCCTTTAGCACTTTCATATATCTTTCAAACGGATACATCCATCTAAAATATACTGGCCCACATAGACGAACTTCTCTGACAAGATGTACTACTAGATGAACCATGATATCAAAGAATGAAGGGGGAAAGTACTTCTCAAGCAAACATAAAGTAACTACTACATCTTCTTCCAACTTATCTAGCTTGGAAACATCTACCGTCTTTGCACATAAAGCATTGAAGAAGAAGCACAATCGAGTTATTGCATACCTTGCAGGCTTCTCCAAAACAGAACGAATTGCCACAGGGAGCAATTGTTGCATCAAGGTATGACAATCATGAGATTTAAGGCCAAGAAGTCTTGAATCTTTTAAAGATACAAGATTTTTTATATTTGAAGAATAACCTTCAGGAACCTTCATACCATAAAAAGAATTGCAAACCGCTCTCTTCTCTGCTCTTGACAAATTCCAAGGCCCTGGAGGCAAGCGAGTACGTCTTTCTCCATACTCGGGTTGCAAATCAATTTTTACCCCCATATTCAATAAGTCTAACCGAGCAGCAATCCCATCTTTATTTTTTCCAGGGATCTCTAGCAATGTACCAATGATACTATCGCAAACATTCTTCTCAATGTGCATAACATCTAAGGCATGCCTCACAGGGAGGTATTTCCAATACTCGAGATCAAAGAATTTTGATTTCTTCTTCCAACAAACTCTGTCACCATCATTCTCACCAACACTTCCCCCATTTTTCGAGCCCCATATGTAATTAATATATTCAACCATATGCAACACTTCTTCTCCTGTTAATGGCTCAGGGGGCATGCCATATTCAGGTTTCCCATTAAAAGCTGCACGTTGCCTCCTACATGGATGATTGATTGGTAACCACTTTCTATGCCCAATGTAACAAATTTTGTGGCCATTTTTCAACCTGTGACTAGGTGTATCATCGCCGTATATTGGACAAGCTTTATATCCTTTAACAACACAACCAGATAAGTTTCCATAAGCGGGAAAATCATTAATTGTCCACAGTAATGCAGCTCTGAGTGTAAAGTATTCTCCTATGTGGGCATCATACACTCCTCTAATCTCATCCCACAGAGATTTCAAATCATCAATCAAAGGCTCTAAGTAGACGTCTATATCATTTCCGGGCTGTTTAGGACCGGAAATCAGTATAGTCAACATCATGAACTTCCGCTTCATGCATAGCCATGGTGGGAGATTATATGTAACTAACATAACTGGCCAACAACTGTATCTGCTACTTAAAGAACTGTGGGGATTGAATCCATCAGATGAGAGAGCCAATCTCAAGTTTCTTGGCTCATTACCAAAGTCGGGCCATTTTTCATCAACAAGTTTCCAAGATGGGGAATCAGCTGGATGAGACATATAACCGTCAACTGATTTTCTTGCAGCATGCCAAGTCAAACTCTTAGCTGTCTTATGTGATTGAAACATCCTTTTAAACCTTGGAATTGGAGGAAAATACCACACCACCTTCGCTGCCACACCCTCTTTCAAGAACCCATCCTTGGTTTCCTTCCACCTTGAGATACCACAAGTAGGACAATTAGTTGCATTCTCATACTCCTTCCGATACAAAATGCAGTCATTGGAACATGCGTGGATTTTCTCATAACTCATCCCTAAAGCAGACAAAGTCTTTTTTGCCTCGTACATAGAGGAAGGTAGTGTATTTCCTTCTGGAAGAAATTCTCCTTGAAGTATCAATAATTCTGTAAAGCAAACATCACTCATCCCATGTTTTGCTTTCAAATTATATAACTTCACCAAAGCCGACAACTTCGTGTACTTACTGCAACCAGGGTACAAGGGTTCATCGCCATCCCCAATCACATTGGCAAACTCATAAGGATCAGATCCAATATTGGCAAAATCATTATCATCCATCCCTAATTCTTCATAAACATAACTAAACCTACTTTGCTCATCTTCTTCCACATTTCTACTAGCATTGGTAGTCCATTCCCAAGGTTCTCCGTACCATCTCCAAATCTTATAGCTTTGGTCAATTCCATTAAAGTATAAGTGTTCCCTTATAATTCCAACCCCAAACAATCGAATATTCCCACATTTAACACATGGACAACGAATCTCAGTTGTATTTCCAAGATTTTGTAACGTAAAATTGAAAAATCCTTCCACCCCTAACTCATATGCCTTCGATCTTCTATCCGCATGCATCCATGACTTATCCATCTCACACTCTATCAAATTCATATAAATATATATATATTAAAGTGGAAAGACCAGCAATGAAACACTACCTCATTCAAATAGCAGAGAACAAAATGAAAATTAAATATAAAACATGGAAAAGACGACGGTTTATAAAAATAATCGTCGTTTAATATACATTCCGACGACGGCATCTATAGTCACCGTCGTCATTAAGATACCCAAACCCAGAAATTTGAACGGTGTTCTGGTAGCCTAAAGACGACGTTTAATGGAGAAACAGTCGTCTTTAGGCTACCAGTTGCGGCTTAAAACGCAGACGACGGGAGTAAATGAACAACCGACGTATAATAAACATTTGGACGACGGTTTGATCCTTCAACCGTCGTCGTAGTTAAAAAAAAAACAGCTTAAATCTCCCATCCCCATTCCTTTTCCAAGAACCCATGGCCAAACAAACATAAAAGAACCCAAACAGAGAGCAATTATTACAAGATTGCAAACACCAAAACCCTAATATAGCTACCAACGAAAACATTTATGGATTTAAGAAGAGATTAGGGTTGTACTTACATGGATATTGAGAGAGAGCTGCGAGAATATAACAACTGCTTCAGAGAGAGCTTGGAGAATCTACGTACCCAATGCTTTGAGAGAGAGCTTGGAGAATCTACGTACCCAATGAGAGATCTTGGAGAATCTACGTACCAAATGCTTTGAGAGTGATCTTGGAGAATCTACGTACCCAATGCTTTGAGAGAGAGCTGAGAGAATATAACAAAAGCTTGAGACAGAGCTGAGAGAATTAGGATTAAAGGGACTAGAGTTGTACTTACATGGATATTGAGAGAGAGCTTGGAGAACGAAAACTTTCAGACAAATTTATGTTGAAGAGAGAGAATGAACTATTTGAGGGTTAAAGGGAAATTCTGAAAATTTTAGGTCGCGGTCAAAAAATTTTAAGTACCGCGTTTTTCAACCACGACGGTCAACACTTATAATGACGTCTAATAATTACTTACAACGGCGGTTATAATAAATTTCCGACGTTGTAAACACTAAAGACGTCGCTATTTTATAACTGACGTCGTCAACCGAATTCAATTAGTCTTTGTTAATGTAGTTGACCAAAAACAGCGGGAGAAAACCGGCGTCGTTTCAAAAAACCCTAAACCCTAAATTTTAAAATAATTTTTAAAAAATACACAAGTACGAGAAAAATGAACCGAAAATTGCTATGGATTCCTTACAACATTGCCTTCTACAATAGTAGGCTAAAATATGGATTTCATAATTTTGAATTTATGGGCACCAATGGATCACATAAACCTTAGGGTTATGTTATGTAAAGTATAAGGAGTACAATGCTTTGTCTCTAAATTTGTTTGAATTTTGTTATCATTTGAACTTTGAAAACTAAAATTACATTTTTCAGGCCTTAACGGGCAAGATATTGTCTCAATCAGTGCATAGAATTTGCCGGTATATTTTTCGGATTTTGTTTTGAATATATTATTAATATTAGTAATTAAATACAATAAAAAAATATTTCCAAAATTATATTTTTTAAAGCTTTAGGATAGAGACAATATTCCAATGCTTGGTAGTTTTCAGTATAATTTTTGGATATAGTTATGAATTTAATATGGATTTAAATAAAATATAAAAGTCAATAACAATTAAATTAAAAATGACTTAGCCGACGTTGTATCCCTTTACAACGACTTTAAACATAATAAACCGACGTTGAAACTATATTTAAGAATATACACAGGATGAATTAATTATAAACCGTCGTTGTTATAGTATTAAACGTCATTTTAGTGTATGTAACGGACGTTGTTTAAATATATAAAGGCGGATATTTAATAATATCCGCCTTTGTATAGTATTATAACGTCGTTAAGGTTATACTAACCGACGTAGTATATGAATACAAATTCATTTATACAGGATGAATTAATTATATACCGTCGTTGTTATGTCTATTACACGTCATTTTGTTGTATATAACTGACGTTGTTTATTTACACAAAGGCGGATATTTAGAAATATCCGCCTTTGTATATTATTTAGACGTCGATAAGGTTATACTAACGGACGTAGTATATGAGTACAAATTCATTTATACAGGATGAATTAATTATAAACCGTCGTTGTTTTGACTATTACACGTCGTTTTTAAGAATTACCGTCGATGTTAGATTTCCATTTACTGCAAGACGACCATTGTGTACACGTATGAGACGTGTAAATTAGAATCAGACGTCGGTGTTTGGGAACTAAACAAATTTTAAATATTTATGTACATTTTAAATAAACTAAATTAAACCTGAACATTGTTCATAAATATTTATCTACATCAATTATCCTTCGGTAATTGCTTGTTCATGAATTCTGCCCATTCATGCCTAACTTCGTCAATATCCTCTTGTTTATACTGAAGTTTATCTTTTTTCTTGTCAAACTGCAAAATAAACCAAAAAACCGACGTGTTATAAGGATACAAACGACGGTTAAACAAAAATATGACGTAGTAAAATAAAGAAAGTATATCTAAAATGTTGCGTTTTACCTTCTTCTCGAAATTTAGGTCTGGATCATGAATTATATCTCTCATGAATCGCATCACGTAATAGCCACACTCTACACTTGTTGGTTGTTCAGGAGTGCCGTGTAGATTTTTCCAAATGGCCTGCTGTTTACATGAATTTTTGTTTATATGAATGTTAAACATTTTAATTGACCTGTTACAAGAAAACAAAGGGTGTTAATGACAAAACAAAAAATTTAAATACAAATAGTAACCGTCGTGGTAAATCAATCAAAACGACGGAGTTTTTTAAACCAAGACGTTATATTTTGTTTAAAACGGCGGTAAAACCTAACCGTCGTTGTGTAACGTTATAACGTCGGTAACAGTAAAAAACGTCGTATGACAAAAAATTGAGCAGAAAAAATTAAAACGTTCTTAAATAAAACGCAAACGACGTGGTAGTTAAATTAAAACGACGTTTTTAAGAAAATACTGACGTGGTAGTTAAATTAAAACGTCGGTAATATCTTCCCGTCGTTATATTTTATAATAACGTCGGTATTAGTAAAAACCGTCGTTTATTTAAATACTTTATAGGAAAAATCATAAATCAGAAGAAATCAACTTACGTATTCACTATATTTTTCATTTCGTCGTCAACCATGCGTTTTGGCAGTGAATTCATGTAATAGGCAGTCTCCGTTAATGGTCTCACAATTACCATCACCCAATGACCCCTGCACATAATGATTCATATTAGAAAGAAAAATATTAGAAGCTCAGGAAAATACTTTAAATGGTACTAACCCTGGATTATAAGGGACCAAGAAAAATTGATTCCCATCTGCTGTATTCAGGCGGTTTGACAGGTTTTTTATTCGGTCTGATATTGATCCAGCTCCAGAGCTCACTAGCCCAGGGTCCACGAGGCCAACAAGCTTTACAAGATTTGCCATTTTTAAATAGTCAAATAGGAACCTAAATATATGAAAGTCAATTAAATGAGATTTTAATTTAAAAGAAAGGAAAATGTAAAACAAAATGGGATTCGGGAGAATTACCTCATGTATACTGATATCACTGTGGTTCCTATCTCAACCATGGAACCAAACTGTAAAACATCTTCAGTGAAGAGGAAGGTATCATGCTCAATGCCAAACACTTCCTTGGGCATGTGAATTGTTAGAGCCTCGTTACCATTAGGCAACAACTTGGTCTGGAAATGTTGGCATAAGGCTAAAAGAGGACGTGGCATGTCTAGCTTTGAGAGATCCTGTTTAAAGAAATTAATAAAGAAATATAATTTAGTTTGTGTGTGAACTAAAATAAACGACTCTAACTAAACACAAAAAACAGACGTGGTATATAATATAAACGACGGTTTCTAGTTAATACTGACGGTGAAAAGGTTATACACGTCGGTAAATAGATAACCGTCGTTGTATTGAATTTATAACGTCGCTATTCTATAGAAAGGTCGTCTAATATAAATACAGTTAATGAAATCATGAAATAGACGACGGTTTATAAAAGCGTCGTGGTATTTAACGAAACACGACGTGTCTTGTAAGAAACAGACGTATATACCGTCGTTATTTTAAATTTTAACGTCGGCTATTAAAAGGAGCGACGTCTTTTTAAAATTTAAAAAGAAGAAATAGAAAATAGCAGAGATTTTACCGTGTCCTCTTTCTCTTTTGCAGCAGTATCAGCTTCAGGCTTCGGATCTTCTAATTCCAAAGCTAGGGGTCTGATATTAGTGGCCCCAGAGCAGCTTGCCTTATCAGACATTGGATTTTTTGGGCTTTGATCTTGAGGGGGTAAAATAATTGGAGGAATTGGAGTCCTTGGAGAAATTGGGGTTTGGAGCATCTGGCTGGGATCAAAATTAGGAACTAGTTGACGGATATATGCCAACAAAGCCTCCCTCTCTGCTCTGACTGCTTCCATTATAGTTTCCCTTGACTTCGCCTCAATCCTCATGGTCTCTTCTCTGACTGCCTCCCTCACACTTTCCTTCAATTTGTCACCAAATTTCACTCTCTGCTGCTTCGGCAAATTGAAGAACTGAGTTGGGGTAACGCCAGCACCAGCTCCTCTGACTCTCCCACCATGCTCCGGGGTTCCCAAAGCCAGAGTCAAGATATCATTGCTCCCGGAGACAGTCAGAGTGCCTTCGGAGACTTGCTTTTGCAAATCATCCTAAAAGAGAGAAAGAGAGATTGTTAGAACCTGAGCAGGGTGTATGACAGATACATATACCGACGTTGTAAATTATAAACAACGACGGTTTTTATTAAATGACAAACGTGGTATTAATTTAAAACGTCTGTATATAAATACCGTCGTTGTTTATACTTTACAACGTCGGTATATAAAAATACGTCGTATATTCAAAATAAAACAGATTAAGACATAAATAAAAAACCGTCGTAGTATTCAAAGTAAGACGACGGATTATTAAACAAACAGACGTAGATGTACAATTCCATACGGTTGCACAAAATTACCGTCGTTGTATAATCATTCTAACGTCTAGATTGAAATATGCATTCTTTTCCAGAAATTGTGCACCACAAAATTCAGTGAAATAGACAGAGAGAGGGAGAGTGTGTGCGTGAGTAAACTTAAAACAAAAATGCAGTTCATAGAATAATTTAATCCGTCGTATTAATTCTATCTAGACGTCTACTTTATTCAAAAACCGACATCCTATTCACTTTTAAACGTCCGTAAATTAAGCCCGTCGTGGTGTTCACTTTATTACGTCGCTTATGTAAATATAAACGACGTCTATACCAAAATAAAACACTCTGTTTTTCAAATATAGAACAGAGTTAGTGAGACTTACGATTAGTTTTGCCTTCTCGGCAGCATTTGGATCAGGGATGTTTCCTGTTTTATCTTCTCTTGCTTTCTTCCACAGAACAGCTCGATCGATTTCTTGACCTTCGGGCATGGTTTCTACCAATTGGTCCGTCAAACCAACATACCCTTTTCTAGACAACCTATGGTTGTACTCCAATTTCTCCCTCTTCTCCTTCTGCTCAGCATGCTTAGCTTCAAAATCTGGGGTTAACCTTGAAGCTACGAAGGCATCCCATTGCGATTTATCTATGAACTTATAAAGCAATGGGATTTCTTTTAATTTCTCCTTGTCATGTGCGAATGGAAGGATATATTGCTTAGTTACGTTATACTTGAAATCCTTCCATTTTTTGGCGGCAGATGACAAGACAAGGTTCTTGTAACTATCCCCAATAACATAGGACATTTGAACAGCTTCCCAAATCTGCTCCTTCACGTCCTTGGGTAATTGTTTCCATTTCTTGTCCACAAGAGGGACTCTGGTACGTGCCAAAACACCAATGTAAGACTGCATCTCAACAGCAGCCTCGCCATGTGGTTTGCCATCTTTATTGAACTCAACCACAGGCTTAACCTTCTCAATTTTCCTCTTCACAACACGGCTCATTGTGCTGATACCGCGGCCAGATTTTGGCTCCTCAACAAATGTGGCTGTGCTCGAGTCTTTCTCTGAGGTTGAGGAATATCTCATCCTCTTCGAGGGTTTGCTTTGAGTTGATTTTTCAACTTCCACTAAACCTGTTTTGGGTTCATCCCCTTGTGCCATTGAACCTGCTGTGGCCTTTGACGCTTCAGCTTCCTTGTTTTGAGATTTCGAAACCATTTTTGATTAATCTGCCAGAAAAACAACGTCGGTTATTAAAAATAAACGACGTAATAATACAAAACAACGACGGTAACACTAAAAAAGTGACGTCCTATTAAACGATCTCTTAGATCATGAATGAAAATAAGACGACGGTTTTATATATTTCATGACGTAAATGTGCATAAACTACGTCGGTTATTAACAATAACCGACGTGGTTTAAAATTACAAAACGAGTGTTCTTCTCTCACTAGACGACGGTTTTATCTTGTTTCCGACGTATTAATTGTCACACCATGACGGTTTTTAGCCACCGTCGTGCAGTTTGCATTACGGCCGTCGTGGTGTGTCCATTCCATCGTCAAAAACAAGACAGAATTGTCGTCTTTTGGCGTCGTGAGAGTATCTACTTATGTATTTAATCAAAACCAGTGAAAGATTTCTTCAATTTGACAGAATCTTGTTTCCAGACAACTACGACATGCAAATGAAAAGTAAAAAAAGGGAAGAGAGTGAGAAAAAACCTTGAATAACACCGGCGTGCAAAGAAATGTTTCCTTCCGACGAAGACGAAGACCAAAATGGTGATTTGGACGATGAAGACGATGATTCAGACGATGATGCTAGGTCAGGTGACGAAAATGGTGATTTGGGAAATGAGAGGGAAACTACGATACTTTATCGGGAAGTGAAAACCGTAAAATATTAGGTCAGGTGACGAAAAGTTTATATATTTTCCCAGAGTTCAATACAACGACGTTGTTATTAAAAAACCGCCGTATTATTTAGTTATAACGACGGTAGAGAATTCATAAATGACGTGGTTATCACAACTGCCGAAAGACTTTTGGAATTCCGATGTGGTTATGACGGCGCTTTTTTTCTCGAAACTGACGTTGTACTTGTAATTTCAACGACTGTGTATTTTAATAAACCGACGTGGTTACTTTGCGGTTCTGAAAACGACGTCGTTCTCTTTTTAATACGCGCCAAATGACTTTTGGATTTCCGACGTGGTTATGACGGCGCTTTGTTTCTCTAAACTGACATTGTACTTATAAATTCAACGACTGTGTATTTTAATAAACCGACGTGGTTACTTTGGTTCTATTCTCTTTTTAATACTCGCCAAATGACTTTTGGATTTCCGATGTAGTTATCTTTTTAATACGCGCGAAATGACTTTTGGATTTCCGATGTAGTTATATCTAAACTGACGTTGATTAGTCAAATATGACGTCGCTATGTATATTAGAACTGACGTGGATATTTACTCCATTTTGTTTAAATAGGATTTTTTTACGCGTTTTTTAACTCTCAGTTTTCAATTAGGGTTGCAGAAATTGTCTTTCTGAAAGCAAATGGGTTTGCAGAATGATTCCTCACAAGACCAAGCATGGGTTTGCTACATCCTCCTGTGTAGCAAGGGTGAAACCAGCTTGAGAACCCGCGTGGGTGTTCCTGATGCTCGCAGAGACGGACTCAGGTGGTGGCTGTAGCTGGGAGTGGGCTTGAGGTTCAGAATGAGTAGGTGGTGTCTATTCATTCTGAACCTCAAGCCCACTCCCAGCTTCACCCCAAAGGCACAACCCACAACAGGTTCTAAGGCTGGTTCCACCTTGCTACACAGGAGTTTTGAAGTTGATCACTGTGGAAAAGGGGACTACAATGTAACCAGGAATCGAGGAGTGAGCTTTTCACACTTTGTTGATTTTGATTTTCTGAAATTATTAGATATTCATCTGTGGCTGTGCAGGAGCTTGAGAACAAGAGGAAGGAGAGGGCCCAGCTTGCATATGAGAGGAAGAAACAGTTGAACAAGCTGAGGGTGAAGGCAGAAAAGAAACCACGATGTATTTGCCAAATTTGTGTACATATATTGTGTAAATATTGATCAATATTTAACACGAAGAGATTTTGCCTTTTAAGATGAAAATGTTGTTGAGGATTGAGAATTAAATTTTGTTTTGTGTTAAGAAAGATATTACCAAAATAAAAGAAAAATTAATTAATTTTAAAAAGCTATAAAAATAAGACGGCGGTTTACAGAGAAGACAGACGTATAAACTAAACAAATACGACGGTAATTTGAACTTAGGACGTGGTAAATAAAAACGACAGTAGTGTTGTAGGTACCGTCGTAGTATACTCCAAAATAATAAGTCGGCGGTTTACAGAGAATGCACCGTCGTAGTATACAGACGTGGATTCCATTATATTATACGACGCGGATTAAGAACAGTTGGTCGTTTTTAGTTAGGAGTTAACACGGCAGGTTTTTTGGTGAACTGTCGTCTTTATTTTCTACGTCGGTGGATTCATACCTGCTGTCGTTGTTTTTTGGTCAGATTTTATCTCTGAAGAAATCCTTTTTTAAAAACGACGCTTTTTTATTTGTATACGTCGTCTTTTAAAAATATTCAACAGTAAGGAACTTATCCACGACGGGTTTTTTTTATACCGTCGTCTGTTAAAATACAACGACGGTTTTATCTTATACCGTCGTCTTTTTCTGGTCGTCTTTTTCCATTTTTGTAGTAGTGATCTGCCCTACCCTTAAGCATTTGGTAGGCCTTAGTATTTTAGTCCAATCCGTGAATGAGCTTTCAGAGAAAATTCATAAACAAAAAAAAGAAAGAAAAAAAAGAAGGTACCAATGTTTCATTGTAGGAAAAGATGGAACAACTTTAATGTTAACTTGCACATGAAATGTTTATCACTATTGTGTGCAAGAGGTTTTTTTTTTTTTGGTCGAAAGTGTGCAAGAGGTCCAAATATGATTCGAATTCCTGTTCACCAATTATTCTAGTGTATTGAACATGCAAGGAAAGAGTATGCAAAAATTGACCATCCAAATCGTTCTTGGCTTACCAATGACTTTTGCCCCCTTCTTCACACTCTCTCATTAATTCTTCTCATCTGCTTTTTGCACGGTTTTGCTTGTCTTTTCACTTTTTGTCTCTACCCTTCAGCATTTGGTAGGCCTTGCCTTTATTCCAATCTCTGAATAAACTTTCAGAGAAAATTCATAAAGGAAAAAAAGAAAAGGGACCAACTTTTACTTCATGAAAGCATTGCATGCCGCTTTGTATTCGCAATTTGGATTCAAAACATCAAAAAGGACTGCATCCTAAGAATGCCCATTGTATAAATTAGCTATTACATTTAAAATCAAAATATGCTTTCTCAAATAGTATTGTGCCAAAAAAAAATTTTCTTTTAATTTTTTATTTATGAAAATACATTATGTGTTATAAAACCAAGGGTAATTTTCATTTCACTACGTTGAAGTTTACCAAATTTCAGCTTTTTATACATCAAATTTTGGTCGTCTCAGTCGCATAGATAACGTTTATTTTTATATCACTTTCATATTAGGTTTTGGGATTTCTACTTCTTGGATTGTGTAAACAAGCAGGTCATTGATGACCAAATAAAAGAATGAGTGTTTGCGTAAACAACAGGTCAGTGAAAAGTATGTAATCCTTAATATGATAATTGTGGTCTAGAGATGTAGTAATTATTAATCCCAAAGCCTCTCTGGGCTACAGCCCACTGTAGCCCATAGGGTAGTTCCACCCGTGATTGTGCCTCGTAAGTGTTACGGCATGACTAAGGAAACAACAGAAGTCTAGCTGGTGTAACGATTGGGTGTCCCATTGTCACAGTGTAGGTCCCAATGTTAGCTAGCTTCTACACCAATTTGAAGTGCTGATAATTGACACTGAGGATGAAGGCCTGCTACACCAATGTTAGCTCGCTTCTTTTTTTTTTTTTCTTTTTTTTGGTAATACGTTCATGTAATTGGAAAAAATTTGCACCAATTCTTTGATTTGTGAACGTCTTTGGTCTTGGAAAATAGGCATTTCTGCGTGTTAAAATAGGCCCCTTAATTTTCATAGGCTAATTTGGGTTCCACTTATTACCCGCAACATGTACTAATCAAGTGGTCCAAATATGATTCGAATTTGCATATTGAAGAAGCCGGGAACAAGTATTCATAAATTGACCATCAAAATCATTCTTGACTAGTAGTCACCAATGACTTTTGCCCCCTTCCTCACTCCCTCATTAATTCTTCTCATCTGCTTCTCCACGGTTTTGCTTGTCTTTTCACATAGTTAGGTGTCCTGCAACATGTACTAATCAAGTTGTCCAAATATGATTCGAATTTGCGTATTGAAGAAGTCGAAACGAGTATTCATAAATTGACCATCAAAATCGTTCTTGACTTTTGCCCCCTTCTTCACGCTCTCATTAATTCTTCACAGTTTTCACTTTCTATCTCCACCCTTAAGCATTTCATACGCCTTAGGCCTTTAGTCCAATCTCTGAATGAACTTTCAGAGCAAATTCATAAACAAAAATTTCTTTTAAATTTTCATTTATGAAAATCCATTATCTTTCTCTAGGTCTAAAGAAAAAAACAGAGTTAATAAATAAAGCCATCAACATAAAAATTAAAACAATCCTTTAAATAAAATCTAAATAATATAGTAATTAAATCCTATATAAAGCTAGCTACTACAACCTCTCGGCCACAGTTTCTTTGAATCTTGCTCAATCTTTTTTACATTTTCTTTGAGGCACTCTCTCACATTAATATGCTAGAGTTTCTTGGGATCCAAGCCTCTACATTTACAAACGGTGCATTTACTTGCATTTTGCAACATCTAAGCCATTCCAGTAATCTAACGACTTAAAATTTGACACTTCACTTTTAAAATTTTTACACCCATCCATTTAATTAATTTTAACTTAACAGTGCTAAGTTTAAATAAAATTTTAAATTTTTAAAAAGAAAAAAAAAACCTAGCAGCCATCCCACCTCTTCGACAACTCTCTCCCTCTTCCATGAATGTGCCTTTTTAGCAAGAACCCAAGCTCCAAGAATCCTTTTTTTTTAAAATTTATTTTTGTATTTGCCAAATAAAACACTCAAATTTGTTTTGTTTGAAGAGTACTTGTTTAACAAACGAGAGTTTGGGGTGGGGGGAGGGAAGATCTTGCCGTGAGGGGTAAAAGTCTTTTTTTTTTTTAATAATTTTTTTAAATATTTTATTTAAACTTAATTAAATGGATGAGTGTAACATTTTTAAAAATGAAGTGTCAAATCTTAAGTCGTTAGATTATTGGAATGGCCTAGATATTGCGAAATGCGGATAAATGCACTGTATGTAAATGTAGAGGCTCGGGATCCAGTTTCTGGCGCCTTCCATCCATCAACTACCAAATTCCTAAACATGTCATTTGTGGGAGCAAATATTTTCGTCTCCAATCATAGCACGCCACGTGGAAAAGAAGATTATCCCTTAAATTAATTAATTAAACCATTTATTGGGATAATTAATTAATCTGGATAATATCTTAATTATATGGTATTATCTCATAATTAATAAAGATAATATCATTAATTGGGATATTATCATAATAAAGGGATATTATCTTATAATTAATGAGATAATATCAATAATTCGGGTATTATCTTATCAAAGGGATAATATCCTAATTATAGGATATTATCTTATAATTAACGAGATAATTTAGATATTATCAAGCCCGACTCAATCTCTACGAAACCCTAGCCCCGAGGCTCCTATAAATAGATGGGTTTATTCATCATTCCAGGTACTTCAAAACCTAGCTCCAAAACCCGAGAAAATACCCGAAGCTCTCTCTCTCTCTCCCTCTCCACTCTCCACTCTCCATATTTTCTCCACACGGCTCTGGCCACCACACACGGCTCCGACCGCCCGGTTTACACCATACATAAAACTCTGTACCCTTTGCTTAGCTATTGTTTTCCTACAAACACTCGAACTAACTTAGGCATCGGAGGGCCTTTGGCCAACACCCCCCGGGTGTGGTCTATTTACTCCAATCTGTTTTACAGGAATCGAGAAGGAGAGAGAAGGAAGATCGAAGGTTCAAGGATCTAGAAGCGAATATTCTCCCGTGAGATTATTTGCACAAACATTTGGTGCTTTCATTGAGAGCACAAGTTATACTCAACGCGTGCTCAAGGAATCCGTTCCTCCTATTTTCCAATCCACCGAAGCCTTCCAAACAACCATGGTTGGAAGCAAGCGCACGAGGAGCAAGACCGCCGTGATGGCTCAATCCGTGACGGCCCAAAGCTACTCCTCCCACGATCCCGCGATCGACATGGTGGCACCACCACCTTTAGTAGCCATGAACCCGCAAAAAACCACCGTGCCACCTGCCGGACCCGCAGTTGGGACCACCGCGCTAGCCGTCGTCGTACCATCTCAAGGCCCCATGGCCGGATCTAGCCACCTTCATAGCACTACCGCCGAGCATGGTGGAACCTCTCATCAAGGTGGGCTCACTACCACCGCTGACTTTGGCCCAATCTTGGAGCAACTTCAGCCATTCCCTCCATTGCCTCCGCGCTTGACGCACGCTCCCGCTCACATCTCTAATGAAACCATAGCCCGTGTGCAATTGAGCTCTGCACACTTCTCTCCTCCCGATCCACGAAGTCAAGTAGACATTACTCTGAAGGTTGACCAGCTAACTTAGAGAATGGACGACCAAAATAATTTGATGAGGCAACTCCTCAACCAAATAAATTTGGCTCAAAACCTTGGCCTTGGACAACAGGGCGAAGAGAGAAGGATGGACGAACGCGCCGATATGCAGTTCAATGGGTACCAAGCAGGTCAAGCAGGAGTAAGCAGACAAGGAGATGGACAACAACGTGGTCAGCTTGTCGACATGTCGCAAGCATCTGAGAGCCACACTCAGAGCAGACGAAGTCTCCCATCCAGACTGAATTTAAGGACCAATATGCGCGAAAGGCTAGGCCCACAACCTGGCATCCGTGCTCGCCTGGGCCCGCAGGGAAGCGTTCATGAAAGGCTAGGCTCCCAGGGAGGTCAACCTGACGGCCTATCGCAATGAGGATCGTGAAGAAAGGCGCTCTGCTGCTCGCTCACAGAGAAATGTTCACAAAAGGCTAGGCCCTCAGAGAGGTCAACTAGGTAACCCTCACAATGAGGATCGTGAAGATAGGCGCTTCGCTGCCCGCTCGCGAAGAACCAATTCTCGTCACCAAGCTACAGAGGATCCCTCACAAGCGCAATCCACCAACACGCCGTCTAAGCAGCGTAGCCAAGAAGGTCGACCCTTGTAAACCAACGAGGAAGTCAATCAGCGTCGTCCAAATCGCCAAGGTCGCCCACGTGACCAACAAGTCATGCGTGTGGAAGACGTTGAGAAACTTGTAAATAACCGACTTCGAGACTTAAACATTGGCGGAAATTTCGAAGATACACTACGCATGGAAGTAGACCGAGCAAATTCCTCACCTTTCACTGCCGAAATCGAGCAGGCTACTCCTCCAAAATTGTTCTCAATGCCCTCTTTCACATGCTTCAAAGGAGATTCCGATCCCGAAAGCCATCTGAAGCATTTCAAGAGCCTTATGATCCTCTACAAAGCCGAAGACGCGCTAATGTGCAAGGTGTTTGCAATGACTTTGCGAGGAGCAGCTCAGGACTGGTTCCATACCTTGCCCTCTGGGTCGATCAGCAGCTTCAAGGAGCTTGCTTATGTCTTCACCAAAGAGTACACTTCTTACCGGACAATCAAGAAGAACCCTGACCACCTGTACAACTTGCGCAAGAAGCCCAACGAATCTCTTCGAGATTACATCAAGAGATTCAAAGCAGAAAAGGCTAACATCGTAGGATGCGATGACCGAATCGCGTCCTCTGCATTCAAGAAAAGTCTTCCAGCTGAACATGACTTATACCGCGAGCTGACTATCACTCCCAGCCAGACTCTGGCAGAGGTCTTCGCGACCGCGGAACCCTACGCGCTCTGGGATGACGATTGAATCGCCGCGAAGAAGTCCACCGAGCAGGAAGATCAGCCGACCAAGTGGGCAGAC
Organism: Prunus kanzakura; assembly: GCA_020521455.1. Classification (NCBI taxonomy): domain Eukaryota; kingdom Viridiplantae; phylum Streptophyta; class Magnoliopsida; order Rosales; family Rosaceae; genus Prunus; species Prunus kanzakura. The sequence goes on along the minus strand of BPUM01001151.1, from coordinate 10,124 downwards.
CAAAGAAGCGACAGGTTTAGCAGCAGGGACAAAGACAAACGTAGGTCGCGCCCACAAGGAGACGCTACGACAAAGGAGAACTACACCAAGTTCTCAATCCCTATACATCAAATCTTAGCCCAAGTAAAGGATAAACCTTGGGTACGAAGACCGCCACCCTTGAAAGGAGATCCGGTTAAGAGGGATACCAGAAAATATTGTGCCTTCCATGCGACGCACGGGCACAATACGAATAATTGCTTTGCTTGGAAAGCGCACCACGTAAGAACTCGTAAGAGAAGGTCATTGCACGGAATTCATTGCGAAGCAGGCCATCCAGCGAATCGAGGACCGCGATGCCGCCAAGGAGCCACCTCAAAAAGTCATAAGGATTAACACAATCCTGGCTGACTCCGAGGAGTCTGGGCTGACTAGCAAGGAAAAGAAAAGGAAGATCAAATAGGCCACTGTGATCTCCCAGGTCTCCACTAGTCTCCCACCGGCAGAAGACGATCCCATGATCGGCTTCCAAAAGAAAGATCTAATCGGCCTCGATCTGCCGCACAACGACGCCCTTGTCATCAGCATTCAAATCGCTCAGGCCATGGTCGATCGAATCCATGCAGACGAGGGCAGTGCAGCCAATATCCTACAATTGGCAGTCATCCAGCAGATGGGCTTAGAGACAAAGATCAACAAATCAGCTAGGTCAATAACCGGCTTCAATGGCGCAACAACGGTTACCATGGGCACGATAGATTTCGATGTCTACTCCCCACCTGTAATCAACTCGCAAATGTTCATGGTCATTGATGAAGTCTCGCCCTACAATGGCGTTCTAGGCAGACCATGGATCAACAAGATCAACGCCATCACCTCCACCACACATCAGAAAATCCGCTACCCTATCCCTGGGGGCGGTATCGGTTAAATCAACAGTGATCAGGCAATGGCGAGGAAATGCTCAGCTCAAGGGCTGAAGAGAAGCAAGCAAACACAGTTCCTCCCTGTAAATCAGGCAGATATGAAGGGAGTAGAGCAACCAGAGGAGAAGGCAAATACCGTTCCTGACGGCCGAGCAGACCAGAAAGGAAAGGGAATAGCTACTCCCCAATAGCAATCAAAGAATCAGGACCAAGGCAAGGGAATCCGTCCGGAGGTCTCTCCTGAAGAAGGATGGAAGCCCGAAGAGAACGTCGAGCTAGTACCCCTTGATCCTGACAAGCCAGAGAGAAAAGCGCGGATCGGCTCGCGCCTAAGCCAGGAGGAAAAGGCAGAGCATGCAGCCTTCCTCCAGAACAACAAAGACGTATTCGCATGTTCGCCATCCGACATGCTAGGCATCGATCCCCAGATCATCTGCCATCGCCTACACGTCAACCCAGCAATCAAGCCTGTAGCGCAGAAGAGACGCAACTTCGCCCCCGAGCGAGTTGCCATAATTGAAATCGAGATCGACAAGCTCCTAGCTGCCAGTTTCATTGAAGAAGTCTCCTACGCAGAATGGCTGGCGAACGTTGTTTTAGTACAAAGAAAGATAAAGGCCTGTGGAGAGTGTGCGTTGACTACACCGACCTTAATAAGGCATGCCCTAAAGACAACTTTCCATTGCCAAGAATTGATCAACTCGTCGATTCAACTTCCGGCAATCAACTGCTAAGTTTCATGGACGCCTACTCCGGCTACAATCAAATCATGATGCATGAAGACAACAAAGCAAAGACCTCTTTCGTCATCGAAAGAGGTACATATTGCTACAAAGTCATGCCCTTCGAGCTGAAGAACACCGGAGCAACCTACCAAAGGCTAGTAAACAAAATTTTCAAGGAGCAAATCGGTAAAACTATTGAGGTCTACGTAGACGACATGTTAGTCAAAACTCCCCAGCGAGCAGACCACATCACAAACCTCACTGAGGCATTCAGCCTGCTCCGAAAATACAACATGAAGTTGAACCCGAGCAAATGCACATTCGGAGTCTCGTCTGGCCGATTCCTAGGATACTTAGTCACCCAAAGAGGAATTGAGGCACATCCGAATCAAATCAAGGCTATACTCAACATGAAGTCACCTGCCACAACAAAGAAGATACAAAGTCTAACGGGTAGAGCAGCAGCTCTCAACCGATTCCTCTCGAGATCTATCGACAAGTGCAGGCCATTCTTCAAAGCCTTGAAGAAAGGACACAAGGACAAGTGGGATGACGAGTGCGAAGTAGCTTTTCAAAACTTGAAAACCTACCTCACTACACCTCCCCTACTCTCAAAACCGATACCAGGCGAAGACTTGTACATCTACCTGGCAGTGTCCGACTCAGCCGTCAGCTCAGCTCTCATCCGAGAAGAGCTGGGGGCACAACATCCGGTATTCTACACTTCAAAAGCTCTCCTCGACGCAGAGACTCGCTACCCGAAAATGGAGAAGCTCATTTTTTCGCTTGTAGTTTCCGCAAGAAAGCTAAGGCCCTACTATCAAGTGCACCGGTTAATTGTCATGACAGAATTTCCTTTGAGATCGATCCTCCACAGCCCCGATGCCTCTCAGCGACTCATGAAATGGGCTATCGAACTCAGTCAATACGACCTCCTCTACCGGCCGAATATCGCTATAAAAGCTCAGGCTTTAGCAGATTTTGTTGTAGAGTTTACTCCGACAGCCGAAAAAGAGAAGCTGGTCACAAAAAGCAAGGAAAAAGCAGGCGATACCTCATCCGCCGATTCAAACCTACCTAACGACATGTGGCAGTTACATGTAGACGGAGCGTCAAATCACAAAGGAGCGGGGGCAGGCGTCGTCATAATCACCCCAGACGGAACTTTGTTGGAACAAGCCATCACACTAGGCTTTCCTGCTTCAAACAACGAGGCAAAGTATGAGGCATTGCTCGCCGGACTACGCCTAGCAAAAGAACTGTCGATCAAAAGATTGGCCATCTACTCAGACTCCTAGCTGATCACAAATCAAGCCTTAGGCGAGTACATGGCAAAACATCCGAGAATGATCCAGTATATCGATAAAGTCCAAGGACTTTTGAAAGAATTCCCTACTTTCACCATCCAACAAGTTCCACGGGCGGAGAACACTCATGCAGATGCACTGGCAAGCCTAGGATCAGCGCTGGACACCCAGTTCAAACGCTCCATCCCGGTAGAACACCTTGACCGGCCAAGCATCGAAGAAATAGAGCCAATTGACTCAATGCAGATCGATGAAGACCCCAGCTGGCAAGACCCCATCATCGACTACTTGGTGAATGGAAATCTTCCAATGGATAAATCCGAAGCAAGGAAGGTCCAGCAGAAAGCCGCGAGATACTACATGCAAGGCGACAAAAATACCCTCAAACACTTGAGGTCCTCTGCAAAATTCACGACGGTGAGTGTGGCAACCACTCTGGAGGCAAGTCACTCACCCAGAAGGCTCTAAATATAGGCTATTCCTGGCCTACCATGCGCCATGACTCCACTGAGTATGTCGAAAGATGTGATCGTTGCCAACGGTACAAACTGGTTCCTAACCTGCCTGCTGGAATCTACAATCCGCATAACAGTCCGTGGCCTTTCATGCAATGGGCCATCGACTTAGTGGGCCCCATGCCAACGGCACCAGCCAATAAAGAAATGATGATCATCGCCACTGATTACTTTACTAAATGGATCGAGGCCGAAGCTCTATCATCTACTAAAGAAGCTGATGTGGAACGATTCATCTGGAGAAACATCATCTGCCGATTTGGCTGCCCACAATCACCAGTTACCGACAATGGCTTACAATTCATCGACAAGTAGACGACTGAACCCAGCACATTTCTGAAGAAGAGAAGCAAACTACTACAAATTCCAGAATGTGCCACAACAAAAGACAGTTGCCCATAAGCAGCGTCCTTCGGGAGACGCAGGGCGACAACCAAAAGCGTCCTTCGGGAGATGCAGCCCGCAAAGAAGCGTCCTAAGGGAGACGCAGGGTGCGCTAGGAATTTCCTAAGGGAAGTATCCAGGTTCCTATCCGTTCCCTAAGGGGGGCAGGATAAGTCACACAGTTGCCCATATAAAGCGTCCTAAGGGAGACGAAGGGCGACGACCAGAAGCGTCCTTCGGGAGACGCAACCCGCAAATCAGCATCCTAAGGGAGACGCAGGGTGAGCCAGGAATTTCTTAAAAGGAGGTCTCCATGCTTTTTGCGGGAAATATCTAGGTTCCTATCCGTTTCCTAAGGGGGGCAGGATAGCCAAACAGTTGCCCATAAAAAGCGTCCTAAGGGAGACGCAGGGCGACGACCAGAAGCGTCCTTCGGGAGACGCATCCCACAAAGAAGCGTCCTAAGGGAGACGCAGGGTGCGCCAGGAATTTCCTAAGGGAAGTATCCAGGTTCCTATCCGTTTCCTAAGGGAGGCAGGATAGTCATACAGTTGCCCATAAAAAGCGTCCTAAGGGAGACGCAGGGAAACAACCAGAAGCGTCCTAAGCTTTCTCCGAAAAAATGTAGAATACGCCCGGAATCCCTCAAGAGGGACCCTGGCTTTTGCAAAAATCCTAAGGGGAAATGTACATCCAAGACACTAGCCGGTTACTCAAGCAGTTCACAAGTCAATATGCAAATTGAAGTTGAAAAAATAATAACTGAAATTTCCATAGCAAAGTGACCAACCGACCGAGTTCAAACAAAAAAGAAGATAGGTCAAACAAGACCAATTGTTCTAAATAAAAAGCATACTACAGAAGCTGAAAAGAAATAAAGGAGTCTTCATCTACTCTGAAGCGCCAGTAAGGGAACCTTGATATGCAGCCTCTTCGGCGTCCACCTGATCAGCCACGCTCTCAACAGCTTCACATGCCTGATCTATGACGTCTGCCATCGCCTCATCGGCTGCATCCTCTCCTGCTCCAACGGCTACTGCCTCTTCAGCCACCTGCTCTTCAACTCCTTCCATGTCCACAGCATTAACCTGCTCATGACAAAGCATCTAAATGTCTTCATCTCCAATGGCAAAGAATGGATCTTTTCTATTTGGGCAGTCCAGGTAGCCCAGCTTGTACGCATCCACGGTAGCTTCAAACCTAGATTCTTCAGCAGACTCATGATAGGCACGAAATCTAGCCAAAAGCTTGTCATAGCTGTGAGAGATGTCGGCATTCTTGCGCTCAAGATGGAAGTAAGCATCTTTCTGACTAGCCAAGTTAGCAGCAGAAGAGTTAAGCTCGGAATCCTTCTCAGCAAGGGAACTCTTCAGCTCGGATATCATCGCTCTCAAATCAGATGTCTTTTTCTCATAGCGGGCCTGCTCGGCAAAAAGCTTGCAAATTAGCTCAGCATTCTTCTTCTCCAACTCACTCAGCTGAGCAGAAGAGGGGGCAACAGCAGACGAATTCCGAATGGTCTCAGCAGCAAAAACAACTCCTTTTTGAAGCAGATGAAGTGTTGCTTCCCTTTGTTTTTCTAAGGAAAGACTTGAAAAGGTACTAAGATCACCAGCTTGACGGATTTGATCAACCAGCCCAGCATAAGCGGATGGACCTTATAGAAAGTGCGTCTTGAGAAGATCAGACACTCCTGCATCCCCTGCAGGGCTGGACTTGTCCACCTGGGGATCAGCCTCTGATGTTGCAGAAAAACCTTTCACCCGAGCAGATGACTCTTTTGCTTTCTTAGCCTCTGCCAACCTAACTTCCAAAGGAATTGGAAACGATGAATCAACTCCACGCTTGACTGCTTGTGACTCAACAGTAGGATAATGGTGGTTGGGTGGATGAGCAGACCTCCCAGATCGACCTCCACTCTTCGACTAGTGCAAACGACTCGAACTCCGGATATGAACATCTGCATCTCTTTGCCTCTCAACAAGTGAACTAGATCGCCCACAGACTATTTCACAGAGCAGATCACGATCTCCACACTCATCAACAAGAGGCTTAAGGGGGACATCCCTAATGTTGCGCATACCACCAATCTTCTTGCTATCTGCACCAACAAGATGTTTGACCCTTGCAGATGACGCAAGAGTAGCTCCTACTCGGGTCTTCTCAGCAGAAGCGAGCTTTGACTTCCTACCATCTTCAGAAGACATGATCAACGGACAACTGCAAGAAGAGAAGAAAATTCTACATGTTAGAATACACAAGGAAAAAAAAAAACAACAAAAGTTGGCAGAGAAAAAAAAAGAGAAAAAAGAAAAAGAAAAGCTGGCGGAAAGCTAGAATTCACTTTTAAGTCCGATTTTGGAGTTACTGTTTTACTAATGGTTGAATCCTTTCAAATAGGTTCACAGACGCCATGTACCGCTCCGAACGCACCAAATTAGGGTTGAGCGTGCTTGGACCCACAGTGAGTGGACATTTGTTTTATAAATGGTTTTCATGTTTTGAGGATTTTATTAAATGTTTTTGAATGATTTCTGGTTTTTATTTTTCAAGCATATTGTTATGATTTAGTTTTCGGTTTTGGTTTCAAATGATTTTAAATACTCATGCATGTTGTTAAATAATGTTAGCTTGGGAATTTGAGAATGGTTTAAAGATTGGATTTGAGAAAGGGTCTTGGAGAGTGGTTTTATGGGAATGGTTTTATAACATGTTCAGGAAAGGTTTTCAAACCCACCATAGGTACCCTAGTTGTTGCCTTAGGTAATATTGTTGCCTTTCGGAATATTGGTTGCCTTCAAATGTTATGCTATCCACAGACATCCCGGTTGCCTTCGGAAATTATAATATTTTTCGGATGACTTGGTTGCCTTCGGATGAGTCTATGAGCGTATGACATTAGCCCACGAGTCTCTGGGACGACCGAACCGTGTGGTGCTAGAATTTGCGTCTCAGGTTGACCACTTGTCCCTGAGTTCTACTAGGTTTTGTGTCTCAGGCTGACCATGTGCCCCCTGAGTTCTACTAGGAGTTGCGTCTCAAGTTGACCACTTGTCCTTGAGTTCTGCTAGGATGTATCGCACATGTGGAGTGGACTGTTCCACATGTGTAGTACTTGGAATTGACGGATTTTCTATGGGGTACACCTAGGTGGAGAGTATTTTCAGTTTTGAGATGTTTTATATGGAGTTTTATGATTTTTGTCCACTCACATTTTTATTATTTTGCTCCCCCCGGGCAATTGACGAGTACCAGACCAGCATTTATGGGCATCTCTTCTTCTGCTACTCTTCCAATTTTCCTCGTGTAGGATTTCCTCTTGTTGCTATTGTAGTTTCTCTTTGTTGTAAACTTAACTTGACTAGATATGCTCTGATATAGCTCTAAATTGTTGTGAGGCTTGTGGCCATCCCAATTACTTGTTTTTGGTATGTGAACTTGTCCTGTGCACGCTGAACGTTTGGTTTTTAAACTATGCTTCCACATGTGCTGTTGTTAGACTAAGCCTTTTTCAGGGGAGACTTTGCCAGTTTTCTGGTAGGAGTATAACCATAAGGCGGTTAAAAAAAAATTCGTTTAAAGAAGGGTAGGTTGTTAATATATATATGGCCGAAATCTGCTAGATGTCGAATAGTTACATGGTTCGTCACGAGTTCCAAGGGGAATTTTGGGCGAGTCATGTCATTCTTACAAGTGAATTTCTCGGGGATCACAAAAGAGGACGTGGGCACAAACCCAAACCTCTATAAATTCTTGTGCTCTATGTGTGCCTGTTTAATTTTCGGGTCGTGTGTATACTTTATCTTTGCGTGACTTGTGTGTGGTAGTTGTGTAGTCCATCAACGATAAGTACTCTTATAACTTTAAGAGCGTCAATGTGTTGACGATCACAGGTGACAAGGAGGGAGGAGAAAGCTCCCATAAGATGACACCACAAGTGGCGAGTGTGAAGGTCGAGTTGAAGTCGTTCACCGGCAAGAAGAACTTCACACTTTGGCAAAGAAGGATGACATGCGTACTTAAGCGGCAAGGTCTCAACATAGTCTTGGCAGGCAAGAAAAGGAAGCAAAAAAAATTACGGATGTTGAGTGGGAAGACCTAGACGAGCTTGCTAGAAGATCCATCAAACAACATCTTACTGACGAAGTGCTGTGTAATGCGATGGAAGACACCGCAAAGCATACATGGGAGATGTTTGCGTCAAGATATTTGTCCAACAAGCTCTTCTTGAAGGAGGAGCTTCACTCTTTAAAGATGGAGGGCGCAAACATGATGAAGCACATTAGCGCTTTTAATAGTTGTATTGCAGACTTGCAGAGGTTAGATGAGGTTCATAAGTCAAAAGACAAGGCCGTGATGTTGTTGACATCCATGCCTCCCTCTTATAAGAACTTCCACACGACGCTTATGTTCAGCAAGGAAACTTTGAAGTATGAAGAGGTGATGCAAGATATCCTGAGGCATGACAGGATAGTTCAACAATCCGGAGATGTCTTTCAAGGTGAATGTCTTATAGCTAAGTCCAGAGAGAGAGGTCGATCGAGTAAGCGCAAAGGCAAGAAGAGCAATAAGGGAAGATCAAAGTCCAGGGCAAAAGACGATTGTTTTGAATGTGGGTCAAAATATCATTGGAAGAAGCAGGGGTCCTATATGTTAATACTGATGCACTTGCTATGTCTTCCAAGGTTTCTTCTTCTGACTGGATTTTGGATTTCGGGTGTTCATATCATACGTGTTCAAACAAATCTTGGTTTAACATGCATAAGGTGGATAACGGCGGCGAAGTTGTGATGGGAGACGTCTCAGTTTGTAAAGTTGAAGGCATATGTACTATTAAGGTGAAGATGCATGATAGCATGGCTATGACATTGAGTATGGTTAGGTGCATACCAAAGTTGAGGAAGAATCTTGTCTCCCTCGGTACTTTTGACAAGAATGGTTATTCCTACAAGGCCATAGGAGGGAAACTCATAGTCTAAAAGGGTTAACTTGTGATTGTGAATGGAGAGATTACCTAACTGCCTATATCGACTATGTGGCATAATGGTGACTGGTGGAGCAGATATATCTACCAAGAAGAACTCAGAGGATGAGACTCAACTTTGGCATTTGAGGCTATGACATATGAGTGAGCGAGCCATGCAAGAGTTGCACAAACGGAAGCTTCTGAAGGAAGTGCAGAGTTGCAAACTCAAGTTCTGCAAATATTGTCCCATGGGGAAGCAGTCGAATATGACATTCAAGAAGTAATACAAAGAGAATAGTAGCATGGGAGGGCTTGATTATATTCACTCGGATGTGTAGGGGCTCACGCCAATTAAGTCATTGGGTGTAGCTTGCTCCTACATCACGTTCTTGGATAATTTTTCTAGGAAGGTATGGGTCTATTTCATAAAGGATAAATCCGAGGTTTTCACCAAATTCAAGGAGTGGAATGCAGAAGTAGAGAACCTTACGGGAAGGAAGATCAAGATCCTAAAGAGTGACAATGGAGGAGAATATAAAAACAGCAAATTTCTTGAGTTTTGGAAGAGCAAGTGTCAAGGGACATTTTACCATGAAGAAGACGCCTCAACAAAATGGAGCCATGGTGAGGATAAATCGAACTCTCATGGAGCGTGAGAGGTGCATGAGGATTCATGTCGGCTTGCCCGAGGCATTTTGGGCGGAGGCGGTTAACCACGCTTTCTATTTGGTTAACTGGTCGCCATCGAAATATCTTGATGTCAATTGTGTAAAAGAGGTATGGTCTAATGAATATGTTTAGTATACTACTCTTAAAGTATTTGGATGCAATGTATATGCTCTCATACCTAGTGATGAGAGAACAAAGTTGAAACCGAAGTCTCTTGGGTGCATATTCCTTGGCTTTGAGACCGGTGTGAAGGGTTTCAAGCTATGGGATCCAGTGAACCGGAAGAAAATACTCAACAAGGATGTAGCGTTTGATGAGAAGACCTTGCCTATGATGAATGTCAAGAAACTAGAGGTGATGGAGGATGTTGTTGGAGTAAGGACAACCGTTACAATTCCATCATAGAGGGTGCTTTGAGATACACCAGAAGTGCAGCTGATTGAAGACGTTCATAAGATGGTGAAGTCTGATACTGAGGCGGAGGAAGTTGGGCAACAACAACAAACTCAAGAAGAAGATAAGGAAGAGGCTCGGAATCAGGTGGAGCTGCCATCATTAGCTAGGTCCAGGACAAAGAGAACCATGAAACCCCCTAAATGGTTTGGATGGGAGACAGACGCAGTTGACTATGCTTTAAACATGAGTGAAGGGAT
>BPUM01001150.1:0-103689 GCA_020521455.1 Prunus kanzakura | reverse complement strand
TAATTTCCAAAATTATAAACAACCCTACAAATTTCTTTTCCTCTTTTGCAAAAGAAAAAACCCAAAAAAAGAAAGAAAAAAAATTACCTTTTCTTGGGTGATGGGGCAGTGGCCACCTTTGTCTCCTCCCCTGAGGAGGGCGAGCCTGGACCATTCTCTGACGTCATGGGCTGATCAGGGTCTGCTGGGTCAGTCCCAAATGGGGAAATTCTACAGAATTTAGGGTCCATAGGGTCAAGAGGCTCAAGAGCAGCTTTGTTGGCTATATTATTCTAGGGTTTTTGGGTGGCAAAGATGAACATAGATTTTCCCGGAAAATAGTGAGAAAATTAAGAAGTGTTTGGCAGAAGAGAAAGTTGGGGCTGAGGTTGGGGAAGGGGGAGAGAGTGTTGAGAGGAAAATAAAATGGGGTTGGGGTTGGGGGTGTGTGTTTAATATCGTCATGTTGACAGATGGGCAGCTAAGTAGTTTATTAGGGACGTGCAAGCAAATATGCACTAAAATACACAAAATGTGTGTATAAAACTATAAAGTTGGATGGTTGGGTGAGGCTGAGTTCATCGTAAGATACTGTGGGATCATGAAATGATTGGGTTAGATTGGATTAGATGGGATTGGGATGGGACAACAAACGGTCCAAAATCAAGTGGGGGAGGTATGACATGATATGGAAAGGAGAAATAAAAAGGTGGAAGAATGATCAAGTGGAGAGGGAGTTACATTAATATTTTTATATAGTTGGATTCTTTCAAGAAAATGGATAAAACATGTTTTTAATAAATAAAGTGACTTTGTTTCATGTGAATGGATTGTGGCAATAGTAGTACCTTGGAATTGCCATATCGTTATCACTGAAAAAAATAAATAAGTTTATTTGAGAGACACCTTTCGAGTTTCATCATTTTATATTTTAATGATCTCAATTGTTTATTCTTCAAATCTTGATTCCTGGGCCAGTTTTGAAAAATAAAAAAATTAAACATTAGATAAATCATAAATTAATAAGACATCTAATTATGATGAAATGAATACACCACGATGTTTCCAAAAGCAAAACACTAAAATAACTACCATTTAATAAATTGAATACATGTTTTTCACTTTTGTTTTTTTTTTTTTAAGTTTTATTTTTATTTTTAATACAAGTGATATCAGAGAGGGGATATTTGAACTCAAGACCTCAACTTAGGTGCATGAATATTGCTCTTATCCACTTAATCTACAAACAAGCCCCTTGCTAGCACAAAAGATCTTTAAGGTCTACGAATTTGATGGTTCACATTATTACAATATAATACATACCCCTGAATTAAATGGCACTTTATGAAGTCTCATCTTTCTTAAAGGCATGACACATTGAGAAGTGGGATTAGGGTAGATTCTCCACATATATAACTGTATATATTCTTTGTTACAATGGCAAAGAGAGCATAGGCCTAAAAGGGGAGAAACACTCTCATGCAACATGGATAACACTTTTTGCTATTCCCAACCAATAATGCAATTAAGGGTGGATCTATGCTTGGGCTAGAGTGGGCTTTAACCTAGTGTTGACTTTGGAGAGAGACAAATTAGGCTTAGTTGTGTAAGCTCAATCCAGAAAAATTAAATAATAGCCCACCACTTTTTCTAGAAAGTAGCCCATATCTACAGCCAAATACTTTAATACTTCAATTACTAAATTTTTTTTTTCTCTCTTCTTTGGTTTATTCAGCTTTTGATTTGGCTCAAATAATGTTTATATGTCTCTCTGATTTTGTTTTTTTCGAAATTATTGATGTTGTTTCTTTTGGAAATATTAAAATATGGACTCTCCCTAACTAAACCACTATACTGACCCAAAGTCCTCGAGCTTCAAATTGTTCTTCGTCTGAGCCTCTGAATTTTGGTTTTTTTTTTCTAGGTTTGCTTTGTTTGTTGCAAGTTTCTTTCTTCAGATATCTCTCTAAAAATAGTTTTTTTTTTTTAATGAATTATGAAAATAGTTTTTAATATGAAGGAAATATACTGATTCAGTCAAAAAGTATACAATTTTCATTAATTTGAAGGAAATATTGCTTTTGATATATATTTGTTTAAAAATTGGGCTTATAATTGATCCCAACAAAAAAAAAAAATAGTCCACCTCTATAAATATTCCTAGGCCTGCCATTGAACGCAATGACACGTGGGATAACTTTTCCATATATCATTGTATTATTGACCGTGAATAGTGAAATAGTGCTATTCCCTTTACAAGTAAGTTTTTCTACTAAGAGGGGCACATGCCTCTTATCTCTTTTGTTATTGTCAAAACAACTTATGAATCTGGTACAAGTAATTGCAAAACTCCTCTTAAATTCTTAAGTGCCTCCTCTACCCTTTCTTGCTATTCGTCGCTCCACTGTTATTGTCAAAACAACTTATGAATCTTGTACAAGTAATTGCAAAACTCCTCTTAAATTCTTAAGTGCCTCCTCTACCCTTTCTTGTTATTCCTCGCACCATGTATGTATATATATGAGCTCAAATTTGTAAATTTGTGTATTAATACACTTAGGGCTCATTTGGTACGTCGGACTATACTAACTAATTTCTGTCAGATAGTATTAATCTGTTCCGGAGAGTACTGACTGTTTATCCATAATATTATAAGGCGTTTGGTGCTGTTCCGGATAACTAGTCTGACTAAGTTATACTATGTTTGGCGATATTCCGAATAACATCAGATCAGACTATTTTTTTAAAAAAAATTCTTTGATAATTTTAGTGGAAATTGAAATTCAAATGACACGAAATTTTTTTTTGGTAAGATTCATATGACAAGATTTGCTTTTCAATTGTTTTTGCCAAGATTTTTTTTCATATAACCCATTATCATAATTGTAGTATCTCATAAAAATTCCAACATACTCACATACTTTAATAAAAACAATACCAAATAATGTATAATTCAAAGTGATCACATACTAAAGTGATAAGAGCGAAAGGGAAACTTGTTCATAAACCAAACTATCAAAGAGTTAATCATAGGCCCAAGTAAGAGAAGAACAAATGCTTTTCTCATAGCACCATCCAATGTCAGGAATGTTCTCTCTTCACGCTTTCTCCAAAATTAGCCATAGTGCCTTAATTTGGTCATTAATAGACAAGTCCATCTTTGACAATTCAGCAGCAATGTCAGGTCTTGGTTTTGATCCTTTCACCAAACTATTAGTTATGGTATTCAATTGGTCAACAGACTCAAAAATCATCTCACCACAGTTGACAGAAGACTACAAAATACCATCCCGCTTGCATATACAGAAATATATGTGGTTTAACTATTAGAATTGTATTATGAATATTGATCTACATATGGACCACAGTCTGACTTGAAATCAACATGACTGACACCAAACACTGTCCAGTGCCAGCTCAATTCCATGGTCATTACTGCTGTGTTTACCAAATTTACCAAATTTCCATTAAGTTTTGTACGGTCTTGGACAAGAATAATATAGCAGTTATGAGACTACCTTAAAAAGGAAGATGAAAACTTAATGGAAAACCTAATGCCATGACTTATGCGTGTGAAAACTAAATGGAAAGACTGCCTTGTTAAAGAACCCTACACACAAGATTATCTTGTTATTTTTCCCTTTATTGCATATAGTCAGTTTCTTAGGAGGATGCTTTTGATAAGAGCAAGCATATAAGGCAAGTCTACAGTCTGGAGGATATTTGTACATACGCATAGTTATAAAGAAGCACAGCTCTCATGCCTTGTCTGCCTTAAACAATTATGTGTTCTTTTAAGCAGTAGCCATGGCAGCCCTGTTCGCGAAACCTGTTAGGCTCTCCCTTACTAATTTTGTTATTTTCTTAAATTTGATTTAAAAAAATGTCAAAAAAGAAAAATTCATAACCTGATTTCCACAAAAATTTAATAAAAAATAAAAAATATAAAGAATAGAGAAGAAGCAAGAAGAAGCATATTGGAGAGAGTATGAAAAAAAGAGAGAGAGTGAGAGAGAGAGATGGATACCTGAAGAAGAGTGAATAGAATAATCTGTGGAGAAGATAGCAGAGAAGAACCCTAGGGAGAAGAAGATGAAAAAAGCGTCTGATTTTTCTGGTAGAACGCGTGTTCTTTTTCCCTAGCCGTATAATTAAGCGTGTATTATCTCAACCGGAGTGTGTGGGTTGTATTAGTTAGTCAGGTAAGGAGAGTATTAAAAGCCCAACCCGTATAAAATAGTTAGGTAATTAAATAATACAAGTTGACACCATACACCTAACATAGACTATTTACTCCTATCCAGAGTCTAATACGGTGTATCAAACGAGTTACGTATCTATATATATACAAGTCTAAATTAGTATATTTATGTATTATACACATATGTACATATTTTAAAACAATATTTTTATTTCCCACACACTTCTTAATTGTGCGAAAAAATATGTTGTGTTTGAATGCAAACGTATTATTCGCTTGTCATACACACACATACATATTTTTCATGAATAATAAACATTTTTCAAATCTTTTACAATAATACACATATTATTAGCATATTTTATCTGTATATTTCACATATTGAAAAAAAGACTACAAACAATAAAAATTGTATAGATAATTTTAAATTTTTATATAATGGCCGAATTTTTCATTGTTTGTTTTAAATAAATTTTCTAAATAATACACATATATATTTTATATTGTATTATACTAATCTAGTATTTTACTAAGTATGATAGGAGTACTCAAGCTCTATGTTAAACCATGAACTTATATCCAAAGAAAAACTATTATTCAACCTCAAACTACATACACAAAAAGAAAAAACCAAGCAAGACTCCCGGAGCATCTTCCAGAAATATTGGAAAGACAAATACTTGTTTCTCCTTAAAAAAGAAAGTAGATTAACTACAATTCCAAAATAAAGAAAATATATTCTTTAGGGAGATTCACTATTATACCCAATATAGGAGCCTAAATTATAAAAATACCCTATATGAAATGGACTTTAGAAACATATCTAAAGCCCATTTACAACATAACAAAGAGACTTCGAATTTCCAATAAATTACAAAATTGTCATCAATTTCTTAAAACAAGCCCAACCTCAAAACCTCATAAAAAAAAAAACCAAAAACACTCAATAGGACATCAAAGTAATTTAATAATCAAAATTAATTTCAATAGGGCCAGCTGTTATTTTTTGGATTTGTTTATAGACATTTAGAGATATTTAGTCATATACCCATTCTTAGCACAAATGATATAGATAAATCATACACCATTTAATTTCTATAAACCAACCCAAAAGAACTCAAAAAATGACAGTTGGCCCTATTGAATTTAATTTTGATTATTAAATCACTTTGATGCCATATTGAGTGTTTTTTTTTTATTTTTTATTTTAATGAGGTTTTGGGTAGAGCTTGTCAATGGGCTAAATTTAATGGGCTTGGGCTGGGCCGGGCCGGGCTTTAAAGAGGAGAGAGAAAATACCAAGTCCAATCGGGTCGGGTTTTCTTAGAAAATTCAAAGCCCAAGCCTGGCCCATTAGGCCGGGCCGGGCCGAAATGGGCCTACTTCAATAAAAAAAAAAATCATAAACTTAATCATAAGGGCATTTTAGTCAAAATTTGAGATTAAAGTCACTTAATTCCAATTTTTCACATTAAACCAAATTCATAAAACACTCAATAAAGTCACACAACTTAATAAGATTTTTCACAAAAATAATAAAACCAAGTATTATTTTTGAGGTTATTATATAATTAGACCGTAATACGTTTTAAGAAATAATTTTAAAAAATAATAAGTATCAATTTTATTTTTTTTAAAGGATGGTATGAATAAATATGCAAATGTTTGGTAATGTGTTCAAGAAAAGCATGATTATATTTGGTGGTACGATTATGTTTCGTGATATGATTATATTTGGTGATATGATATGTTGTTCATCTTATATATATATATAATTGTTGTATTTATAATTGACATAAATTAATGTGCTAATCATCCAATTATATATTAGGAATGAGTAAAGAAAAGTAAATGAAATGAAACAAATTATATATGTGATTTAAGTGATATAATCCTAATCCTAAACTCTTATTTATACATAATTATATATGTATGCGGGCCTAACGGGTCGAGCTTTTGTGGGCAGGCCGGGCTGGGCTTTCTTGGGCTTAATCGGGCCAAGCCTATGGGCCGAGTTGGGCTTCAGACACCCAAGCCCAAGCCCAGCCTAGCCCAAGACTGATCGGGCCATCTCAAAGCCCATAACGGGCTTTTTTTTTCCAATGGGCCAGGCGGGCCCCCATCGGCCCATGAGCCTGCGGGCCGAATGATGAGGCCTAGTTTTGGGGTTGTACTTGTTTTAAGAAATTGATGGCAGTTTTGTAATTTATAAGAAGTTAAAAGCCTTTTTGTTATGTTATAAATGGGTTTTAGGTGTGTTTCTAAAGGCCATTTCATATAGGGTTTTTAAAAATAATTTAGACTCCTATATTGGGTATAATAATGAATCTCCCATAACTAAATATCTCTAATTTTTATACCATCAGTTGCGATGATTTTTGGATAACATGTTGAATGTTCTATACAAAGAACACATTCAACCAAAGTTTTATTTATGCATCCAAGAAATACAATCCGAACAAGCTAAACTTCTGAAGACAAGTCCACCTTGGGGTTTTGCCTAATACAATTTGTCTAGTCTTTTTACTGTGGCAACTCATAGAAACGATGATACACCCTTTTTTTTCCCCACTCTTGAAACCTCTTTCATACTATATCCTCCTAAACTAAATCTTTTTTTTTACCAGCACTTCCACGATCACGGTTTGAAGCTCCTGAAAAATGTCTATTTTCTACTGTGGCTAATTCAATATGGAGATGTAAGCCCTTGGGGTTAGCTCAACTGGTGAGGAAGTAGGGAAATGAGTTAGGATCATAATAGGTTTAAGGTTCGATTCCTTCTAATATTCCAATAAAATCAAGAAAAGAAATCAATATGGAGATGTGACCTATGCCCCCTTTTTTGGGTACAGATTTTTAAGTACACTAGAAAACATTTATTATCTCTTTTGAGAAAGAGAGGTTGAGGTTGAGGAGGCGATGGTTGTGTAGATTGAAGGCGCTATGAGGATCAAGAGTAGATCTGCCAAATCCGATGATAAAAAGAGGTTAAGGTTGAGAATTGTTGTGCGAATCAAAGGCGCTATCCATATCAAGGTATGTGTCGATCTTCCGAATTCGACAAGAAAGAGAGGTCGAGGTGGTGGCGTTGCTGTGCTGTGCATGAAGAAATTGGGTGGAGATTGGTGAGATGTGGAAAGAAAATAGGAGATGTTAGCGTTTTAGATGAGGTTTGATATGATGTGAAGAGTGGTGCAATAAATGTTGTGTCCAACCAATGTGTATGCCACGTGTAACGATTTATAAAAATTAGAAATTAAAAATTTTAGAATACTAGTTCGATTCGAGTAAACCACCAGTTTTGATTTTAGAAACCATGAACCGGACCACTGCAGCCGGTCTAATTAGACTTCCAAACCAATTTTTTTTAAAAATCAAAACAAAAACCGCACGAAATCAAATTGGTCAGTCCAAGCCGGTTTTCTTGTTTTGGCGATCTAATCTCCAGCTCTAGGAATTGCAATCGAATATATATCCGGATTTCTGGTAGGAGTAACCCACTAGATGTATATAAAATTTTAATTTAATTAAAAAAGAAAAGAGCAACTTGCAGATAATATATTACACGTTGCCAATATATATTCAATATGAGCCAGTAATGAGGGGCAACAAGGTTGCCAATATATGTACGTCAACCCCGTACTTATCTAGAATTGGCAAAACACCTACAATTAGCAAAACATCTTGAAACCTTCTAGCTCTCAAAATGGCTGCAGAAGAAGAAGAAGAAGAAGAAGAGGTGCTTCTCAGCCTCTTTGATTCATACTGGTTTGAACATGGAATTTTGAGCAAGAAATCCCCTTCACAACCCCAAGAAGCAACAAACCCAAGTCTCCAAGTGGACCAATCAGCCCAAGAAGCAACCCAACAACAAGTACCAGATTTCCCCAGCCTTTCATGCTTGCCAAGGTCTCTGAGTGATGACCAATTTTCAAACACCAAAGGGAGCCTCTTCTCTTCTAATTCTCTCTCCCCAAACTCAATCCTCATGAGCACCACCACACCAAAACTCCATACAATTTTCTCTGGTAAACAAGTCATAGAGTTCTCCAAACGAAGTGTGAAACAAGAACAAGTGCCAGCAGCTCAGACAAGAAGGGTACATGGTCATGGTGAAAGAAACAGAAGAAGAAGAAGAAGAATAGGGCCCAGCAAGAGCTTGTCTGACCTGGAGTTTGATGAGCTCAAGGGTTTTATGGATTTGGGTTTTGTGTTCACTGAGGAAGACAAGGATTCAAAATTGGTTTCCATAATTCCTGGTTTGCAAAGGCTTGGAAGTATTGGGGAACAAGATAGAGATGAAGAGGATCAGAGAAATAATAATAATAATAATACTGATCCAAGTAGTCATCATGTGGTTTCAAGGCCCTATCTGTCTGAGGCTTGGGATGCTTTGGATCAAAGAAAGAAAGAGAACAAATTGGTGAATTGGAGAATACCAGCTAATTTAGGTAAAGACATGAAGCATAATCTCAGGTTTTGGGCTCATACTGTTGCATCAACTGTAAGATGACAACACTACTCTTTTCTTTTGCCCTTTTCTACTTAGATCCCTTGGAATAAAACTTGTTCATTAGCTAGTTTGTAGTTTATTACTGTCACACCGAAAAATTACTTACTATCGCGTATAATTTTGTGGTTACCATTACAAAAATTTGTAAATGTAAATTTTGTTTTCCTTTTTTTTTTTTGGTTACATATGTAATTATAAGTGGGTAGGATGCCCCTTCTTTGTGCTAGTTTTTTCTTTCTAAATTTCTCTTTGTTCAAGTTTGTGGGTTTTGTTGGAAATTTTGTTGTAAATGAAATAAAGAGATAATGTATCATAGCTGTGCTATATTTGGTGAGGATATTCTACCTACCACTAATTCATTTGGATTAATGCTCATGGACTGATAAATTTTTTTTTTCACAAATAGACCTATTTTAACATGACATTTTGTTTTTAAAAAAATCCTTAAAGTCCAATACTTTGATAAAAACTCTGTGTTTATGTTCAAGTGAAAAAATTGTAACACATTAAGAACTAATTACAAAATAACAAATGACTAATTGAGGGTATTTTTTTTCTTCTAAACAAGCTCTTTAAGGTTTTTTTTTTGGTATAAAATATCATGTTAATATGGGTCTATTTATGAAAAGGGATCAATAAATGTCCCATTTTTTAATTCAAATTTGGTCCACTAGCTTACATGAAGTGGCACCATTACTTTAAAGTAATTGTGGGAGATTATGAGATCATTCAAACTTTTTGGGTTTTTTTCACTTAAAAAGAAAAGTATATCTTGTCACGTGGTACTCACTGCTATTTCTCCTTTCTGAATTCTAAAGCACGTTTTGACGAAATACAACTGCAGTTTATATGTAAAAGAAAAACACAAGTTAGCCAAGTCACATGTGATTTGTGCAAGTGTAGATTTATTTTTTGTGCTAGTTGTGTTGTGTGGCTATCATATGTTAAAGAAAATGAAAGAACGAAACAAAGTAGGGGTGGGCATTAGTTGGGTCGGGTCGGTTTGGTCCCAATCCGTCACTCAACTCATAAGTATATAATCTTTTGGGTCTAAGATTCGCTTATTATTAGTCAATCCAATTCAACTCAGTACTTTTATTATCGAGTTAAGCGGTTCAATTGGATTAATCTAAAATTATGCACATTCTTAAATTTTGGTCCCAATCCGTATATGACGGGGTTTGCATAAACTCTTATTTTATGATATGGTGGACCACAACATCACATATTAAACTATTTAATCTGTACGTCTTTTATTAAAGATCTGATGTAACACAGACAGCAAGTATCTTATTATTATTCTACGTCTGTCTAATGTAATACAAAATATATATTGTCCTTCTAGTCAACTTTCAGCCTTGACAGATTAAATTTCTCACCAAACAGATGCATGTGATGTATATATCAATAATTTAAAGGAAAACAGTAATATACAGTACTTGTCCTAGAGCCTACAGAGAAGTATGTAATTATAGATACATCTGATTAATTCTTAATTATGGAATCTGGAAGAATCAATTTCAGGATTGTTAATCTCTGATAAACTTCTCTCCCTCACTTTGATGGAAAGTCGAAACCTCGTCGATGGTACGTAATAGTATGTGATATACCGATATGATATTACGAGTTCACTTAAATCATGATATGTGTACATCCATGGAATTATAAGATATCGCGCACCTACATGGCATAACCATTTTGACATGTGACACAACTGTAATGATTGCTAATCTAATTACAAATAAATTACATACAATTGCTTTGTAAGTTGAGATGGAAAATCACAATTTTAAGAAGTTATTTTTCTTGGTAAGTAGATAGATGTCAAATTATGATTGATTTACTTATCTCAACTTGTAAGGTGTGGTATTGAAATACTGCCACAAGTAAAA
The DNA here is from genome assembly GCA_020521455.1 of Prunus kanzakura. Lineage (NCBI taxonomy): Eukaryota > Viridiplantae > Streptophyta > Magnoliopsida > Rosales > Rosaceae > Prunus > Prunus kanzakura. Next base: position 93,104 of record BPUM01001150.1, on the reverse strand, counting down.
CTAATCCGTTTATGTTATAACATATAAATAAACTCGTTACCGATCCATATTATAACACTTAAATTAATTATACCACGTGATCATCTTGTAAGCATAGTTCCAGTGAAAACATAACCCCCATCTCTCTCTCTCTCCCTTCTTTTTCTTTTTAACTTATAGATCAATTTATTGTAAATGATAGCATTTATACTGATTATACAGATCTAAGGTCACTTCGAATTTTACATGATTGTATATTGACGTATAGAGTATAAAATAATTACATTTTATGGTAAATATATTAATGGTGTTAAAAGATTATATCCAATGTAAAAATATTAATGGTGTTAAAAGATTAATGGTCACTTATCCGTGTTGGAGATTGCCTCCGGAAGTTTATAGCTAGGAGGCTTATCAGCACCCCTCCTTGAGTACTCTCTCCATCTACGAGCCGCTGCCGCAGTTCTCTTTGCTCTTTCTTTCACTTCCTCCTCTGCAAATAAGCTCATTTTAAAAACTTTGATTTTTATAAAAACATCTGAAACCATGAGAAATATGTCACAAGTTGAAGCATCGAACATGTTTTACACTAATGTTATTGAAGGAGCAGACATGTTGTGCAGGGGCTTTAACTATAAAGTGGTCCTGATCATTGTAACCATGCATCTTCTATAGATATTTTGATGAGATAGTTCAGAGTGAGTTCAAAGAAGATTCAGAGGATGCCAATCCAGTAGGCACGTAAGAAAATAAGGGGGATAAGAACACGTGCTCATGGAAGATAGCATGTCAGGATGGAGAGAATCGGGAGGATGAACATTGAAAGCCTTTGTAAGTTTGAGGCATTGCCCCTTTAAAAAGAAACATCTAATTGGACGAGGTGACACTGACGTAGCCAGGCAGGAAAATGAGCATAGCAGCAAAACAAAACAAAAAACAAAACAAAAGAGTAATCTTTTTGTTATCAGCTGGCAATCCAAAGGGGCTGATTCTAGTTCATTGGACCAAGGACAGGAAAAGACACAACCCTAGACAATCACAAATTCAAGAAGTGTAGCAATCAATGAAAGAAATCAAGGCTGGTTCAGATCTAATTCGAGCCCTAAGAAGCTTTGGAAGTAGTTTTATTTTCCCTTTTTTTCTGGAAAGGTTTTCAATTAACATTCACTGCAGAGGCTAACAAGGAAAGAGGAACTTTTTGAGAGAAACTCAAATCCCCTCAAGAAGGAATATAATGGTGAGAAATGAATGAATTAAGGATGGATGATGAGACTCACATCAGGTACGTTCTATTATGTTTATAAAAAAAAAAAAAAAAAAATGGGGCGTCGGTAGGTAGGTTTTTTATACCTGAATTTCGGTACTCCTTGGTGTTTCCCCAAATGTTGTCCCAGTATGATTCCGTTTTATCATCATCCTTCTGATTCATCATCCTCATTTTAGCTTGTTCCTGCAATAAAACCAGGGGTTTGTGAACTGTTAGAATATCAGAATATCAAGGGATGCATCCTTGGTTCTACAACTGACACACCCAGCACCACATATTTTACTTCACAGTCCCCTTCCCTTTTGTCCCTACATCTCCCTTCCCACTCAAATTTGACTTTTTCTAAAACCACTCCTATGTATGGTTAAAAGCATTCATCAATCCTGGCATGTTATTGAGATGTAAAGCCTTGTATCTTTTACTTCTCATATTAGTATTTTGGGAGCAATATACTTAGTTGTTGCTTAGGTCACCAAATTTGTTAAGTTCATGTAAACGTTTCAATTCTATATATGCAATCTTAATATATATAAAAAATGATAAATTTGGTCTTGAAAAAGTTTTAGAACTCAAAAGGCTGTAATAAAAGGTATCTTACAGTAAATCATAGGTCTCAAAAGTATGTCAGATTATTGAAGTTTTCTAGCTGAAGATCTTCAAATCATAGATCTTCAAAGTACGTGATGTTATTGTTGTTTTCTATCATATTCGAACCGCCAAGATGACTTGAAGGAAATATCCCATAAGCAATAAAATTTTCCGGTTGACATTTGAATTATCTATTTATTTTTTCTTTTGTTGTTGAAATTTGAATTTTTCTATTTTATGACTTCATGTGCCTTTACAATGTAGGTGATGGAAAGGACGATATCAGAAAAACAAGTAGTAGACAGAAAAATTATTCATTAAAGATTAGATTAGTTGAGGGTGAAGAAAAATATGAGTTCCTACCAAGACTTTTGATTGCCTCTTTTGCCACCGAGCACTTGCCTGCCACATTAATAAGCATAAACGAATAAACTGCTAAAGCTAGTTATGGCAACAATGAAGCTAGGCTATAAATAACTTTCATCCTAAGATCACCTAAGCAGATGAGTTTGAGAACCAAGTGTAACAAATATTTCTACATTCTTCTTGCAATTTGACTCTTGATTACATCTGAGAGTGTTTCAAGAGCTTCAAAGGAATACACTTCTCCAATTGTTAGTCTTTTTTATATTTATATCACACAAAGTGTAGTTCAATCAACGCACATAAGCTAAGTGAACTGAAGCAAGTCATTTGAAAATGGCTTCAAGTCATTAAGTGGATATTGCTAATATTGAGACAAAGAAAAAGTAGCATACCATTCTGAAAACATCTGCTGATGAGCCCATACCTGCAAGCATCAGTGCGACCTGACCAATTTACAAAACACTTTTAGCCACTGAAATTCCAAATGAAACAAAAGGTAGAGAATGCAGTTCTGTTGGTTAAAGAAGTTTTAGATAGCTAGACAGACTTCAAATTGATTAGTACGCCCAAGAAGCTACTAAAACTGTTCAGAATTATGGATTTCAAAATGGTGACATAAGATAAGAAGATTAAAATAAAACTAGCATGAAAGTAAATAAACTGATTATTTTCCTTACATTTACTCTTTCTACTCTGCGCATTTCATCTTCCAGCAATGATAGTTGTGCAGCAGAAGTCCAATGAATGCAATCAACAGGACTGAAACAAAGAAGATTTTGTCAACTAACAGTTAAACTTAAAAGTTGTTAATCTAGTAATATCCAGGCATCTCACAGTCCAATTCATAACTACCCAACTAGATGAAACTTCTAAACTTCAAGTTTACAAGAGAAGTACCAGCATGCATAAAAGGCAAGGAGTTGATGCCACAGAAAGATTTGAAGTATTATAGAATAATGATTTGATTGATTGTCAGAAAATAGAGACACTCTAATTGGCTTATGAAGACTTGCAAGAACACTTTTCAGCATTGGAACTGAACATAACAAAAGGTGCAACATCAATTGGTTGTTCACACTCACAAGAGTTAGAGAAAAGTAACTCTCTTAAGTGAATTGAAGCTAATTATCACTCATCTTGGAAGTTCATCATGTTTCTACCTTTTAACAAGTGAACCATTAACATATAAAGATGCCTGATTTGTAATATTGCAACGTAGTTTATGGTTTATTCTCTTTATACCACATCACATATCTCTTTAAATTATTAACAGCACATTAAAGTTGAAGACACAATATAATAGACAAGAATGGAAGTAGAACTTGATGGTTTTTATCACAAATGTTCATCATATTAGCAGGACCTATGAAGGAGGACTTACCAACTATCAATTGCTTGTTGAACTAGGTCTGGGTTCCCACACTGACTGTATACTCTGGCTCTTCCGAAGTCTTCTTCGATTCCGAAGACATCTGGGGCCACATTGGCACAATTTTTGCAGCCTGCAAAGAAACACACGTTATAAAGTTCTTACCAATATCAGTACTCAAAGATTCCAAGGAGTCGTATATCTAGGCCCATTTCACAGTAGGCAATAATGTTCAAGCATTCATTTACCAGATATAATTAATGTTCAAGAAAATAAAGATCCAATTATCTCTATGCACGGGAATGGGATGATATCTCAGCATCTGAACTTACCTATGCAGCTGAACTCATCAACAAATGCATGATCCCTTGTTGTTGAGTCATCCAGGAAAGGATTGACTGCCGTTAATGCATAACCATGAATTTCGTCATAAACCATTCGTTGCACGGGGTCACTGAGCACCTGCACTGCAATGCTTTATTTCCAGTGAAAGCACACAGAATATCCAAACAAAACAACATAATTGAACAGAGTTCAAAGCATTCAAGTTCAAACGGAAACCCACCTCGTAGACATCATTAATGAACATGCAGAAATTCGTGGTCTCTGGATCATCACCACTCAAATCCGGATGGCAAGCTTTCATACAATTATAATAGGCCTTTTTTATTTGTGCAGGTGTGGCATCTGGAAGCTAGTAACACATACCAATCAATGATCAGACATGATAAATACAAAGTCGAAGCATTGCACAAAACCCAAACTTTTAAAAATTCAACACAACCATTACAATCATAAAAGAAAGAAAACTTTCCCAGACAAATCAAACTAATGTGAAGTGTAAAATATCATAAACTTCATAATCAAATTAAACAGACATATAATATAACCCTGGCTAAGTACAATATTTTGCATGTTTAAACAAAACCCAGATCAAATTAAGAGAAATACCAATCCCAAGACCGAGTAATAGTCATCAGCCACTGCGTCAGTTGAAGGTGAGCCCCTGGTTGCCACTCTGACCCTGCCAAAGCCTCTTCGCCTCCTCCCGCCATGACCCATCAAAGATGGACTGCTGCTGGTCTTAACTAACATACGCCATGGGCTTCTTGAGCACCCATTTGGTAATGGGTTTTGGAATTTGAGAGCTTCAGAGAACCCAGGGGACAGTAATTGAATTTGAGCCATTGAACATGCAATGCAACTCAGCTTTGCTTTGGGCTAATATGAAACAGAGGAAAAGGAGGTCAGAGTAAAAAAAATAATATATTTTCTTCAAAAAATAAGTTGGATTTTTTTAATGGAATCTTTGAAAATCATGAGGTGGAAGGGAGTGATGCTGACATGGCAGTCTCATAGCCAATTGTTTTCCTCAGAATCTGGAAGGACCCGAGATGAGTCCATTTTGTGAAGTGGCGAAGCACGTTAAGCAAACATGGAGCACGTGTCACCTCGTGAATAATTGTTGCTTGACTCTTCACACTACTAGTTATTTTAGTTGAACAACCAATGAGAAAAGTAGTTATGGAAAATACGAATACGCCACTGTGTATTTCATTTATCGGGAGGCCATAATGAGGAATTTAAAGTGAGGAAGCTATTTGAGGCGGTTAATTTCACCATCAATAAATGTAAAGAAATCATGAGATTTAAGCATTTTAAATGTTTTGATGGTGGGATTGTCCTCCTCAAATAACCTCCTTACTTTAAATTCCTCATTGTAGTATCTCCGTCGATTCATACTTATAAATCATTTTTGGTCTTTATTGTCTAAATCGAGCCCAGTTGGTGGGCTTTTTCCTCTAAATTTAACCTAGCTGGCAGATGTGGGCTTTTTATCTCTCAAATTCATACAAAAGGATTTTTTTAAAAAATTCATATATAAAATATAATTAAATAAATGACAAGTTGCGGGTTTATTTTAATCCAAATTAGATGAATTAGGATATCTTCATAATATTGATACAAAAGTATAAATAATTTTGTAGACTTTTTAAAGCGAGTAACTTTCACATACTTCACAAATTGTTAATGATTTTTATATACTTTATGCAATTAAAATGACAAATTTTCATAGAGTTGTGATGATCAGTTTTTCGTTCTTTCTCCTCATTCCCTCACACAAAAAAAACTCCATGGTAGCCAGTGCAAAATGAGAAATCGCTCAAGAAAGATCCACGATCCACTAGTTTTTTTTTTTTTTTTCCTCCAATGGTAATTCATTTGAATAATCAACAAAATTTAAAACCAACTAATTATTCCCTACTCAAACCCACACAAAATTTAATTAAAGTCACTTTTTGGATACCACCAAACTTTTAGAGACTTTTTAAAAATACCACTAGACTTTACAAAGTCTTTAAAAATATGAATTGGATACCTCTAGACTTTTTAATTCCATCAAAGTCTTTGAAATTCCACGAAAGTATGGATTGGATACATCCCAATTTGAATTCAGATAGCTCATGTGCAAATCTAGTGATATCCTAAGCCAACCGGCAATATGTTTTTTTCTACTAAAAAAAATTACAACAAATACTCCCTACAACAACCTATACCCCATTTATCAAAATAAAAAACAGGCATTGCACGAGTAGGGAGAATGCAATACCAATTATGACAATTAGAAATGAAATGACCCAAATAGGCGAAAACATTAGCAACAAAGTTTGCCTTTGTGAAATTATACCAAAACTGCACAACATCAGAACGTCAACAAATGAACTTGATGTCTCGAATGATCATCCACACTCGCCAAGGAATTGAATCAATCAAGAGTTTTGAATCTTCCAACAAAAGCTAATGAATTCTTTTACTAGTAGCGCAAAGTAATTCATCATGTAGAGCTAAAGCCTCAACATCTAAAACATTATATAATAGTGAAATGAGATTGGGAACGTCATTACATAAGGTGTATTGCACTTACATAAGACATTTCTGGAAGTGCAATACATCTTATATATAATTTTATTTGAGGGACACCCTTTAGGATCCTCTACAAATATTTTTTTCAACGATCGAAACCATCTATTTTTTAAGTTTACATTCATAGATAATCTTTACAAAAAAATTAGACAAATCGGAAACCGTTTCGATATCCAATTGGGTCCTACAAAATCAATGAACAAGGTGCTTCAAGAAAGTACTAAAATTTTAATAATTCAATTGAGTGGTCAAATGATATCATATTCAAGTGATTTTTTTGTAGAGATGATCTTTGAATAAGTATATACAAAATAGATGGTTTGGATTAGTGAAATACAATACGGAGTGGGACCTATAAGGGTGTCCCTCAAATAAGCTTATTAGTTTGGATTTGGGTTATGCAGGGAACACTTTATTGTGTTGGATTTAAGAATGAAGCGGCTAGAGGAGCTGAAGGCTTTAATAGGTACTTTGAAGATGAAGTACAAAAGCCTAAAAAATTACAAGGATCTACTATCAATTCCCTAAACGAAAGGGATATGTTGTTAGTGATTTGTGGGTTTCTACTTTTGATTTTTGTGCTCCTGATTATTATTACTGTAGTGCAAATTCTGATTCAAACTCCCTTCTTCAATCGACATATCTTTCATCTCCAGAACATAATTCCAATTTACTCAAACGACAACTTCATGACCCAAACATGATTCAAACTAACTAAAATGACAACAAACCGACCAAACATGATTCAAACTTACTCAATTCATAATAAATTCTATCACAAGTCACAAAATTTCAATTGTTGATGTGAGTCCTATTTTTATTGTTATTGTCATAAAATCTATAATTGCAAGTTCATTTTTCCTTTCTTAACGTGATGAGTGTATAATTTTCAGTGTATGTACCATTTTCTAAAGTTTTTTCTTTATCTGGATTTTAAAAAAGTACAACTTAGGCTAAAATAGAAATGAACTTATTAAAGCTTTCAAACCCAATAATCATGACTCAACATTATCATGGTGTGTTTATTGTTATTGTTTTATTGGCTTAATATCACAAAACTTCCCTAAGGTTTACGAAACTATCATATTGCATCATTAATTTTTTATATGCCACATCAACTAACTAATGAAATTTTTTTAAAATAATTTAAAATTAATAAAATTTAAAAATGAGAAAACCATTTATAGAAGATTTTAACCTTGAGTACCATTTATGAACCCTAAACCCTTGGTTTTTTAATTTTTAAGTTTTATGAATTTTAAATCATTTTTTAAAAACTCCATTAGTTTGTTGATGTGACATATATGTGGAGCCCACATCTCCAATAATATAGTGTCATGTGTATTTAAAATATAATATATATTTTTAAATAATTTAAAATTCATAAAATTTAAAAAAGAAAACCAAAATTTTATGACTTTTAAATTAAAAAAATTCGCAAGGACCATTTGTGATAGGTGCGTGAACCTCAGGGATGTTTTGTGATATATATATATATATATATATATATATATATATATATATATATATATATGCCACGTCAGCAAACTAACGGAGTTTTTGACGGAACCTAACGGCAATGACCATTTGTGATAACACATACTAACCTTGGGGACCACGAATAACACAAAAAAATACATTAAGGATGCAATCTAATAGTTTCTTAAACCTTATGGACGTTTTGTCATATTAAGCCTTGTTTTATTTTTATTTTATTATTCTTTTGAGTTCCTTTTGCAACATTCAAGATTATCCTTAGGTAAATGATAGACCAGTTGATCGACATTGCTTTGATTGACATTCTGGCAAGTTATAATATGCTTATGTAACAAATTATGAAACTTCGTTTGCTTGTTATGGAGACTCTAAGATGTATATTCTAGAAATACTCTAATTTTTACCTTGTTTTTTCATTCAATCTTTTTTGTTGACACTTTTCATTCTTATAATTGAAATCCGAGCATACCGTCGTGCTCGGGATGACATGGGGATCATTCTAGGACAAAAATCGGACCTTGACACCCTGCCGACGATCCGCCATGCTCCGCCACTGCCGACGGGTGTGTAGACCACTTTTCCGGCGATCAAAAAACTCCAAACCGCCGGCCAATATTCATACCTACTGATCAAGCACATCGAGGGGAGTAACTTTATACCTTGGCTCGAAGATCAATTCCACCGTTAAAGCCCTCGAACGAATAATTTTGTCTCTTAAAAAACCTAGAATTTAAAAACCTAGAAAATTCATAGTTTGAATTCATCAAATCTACTTGAAATTGGGTCAGGTCTTTGAGGGAAAACACCGAGGGAAGGTAGGGGAGTGTTTTGGGTGTGATTGAACGGCTTGGGGTGGCCGGAGTTGGCCAGAAAAGCCACAAACCGCCACTGTTTTTACACAGCCCGGTTTTGGGCTGAGTTTGGCTTAATTTTTCTTAGATTTGGGGCTGGAAACTGGTATAGATGTGTAGAAGAGTGAAAGACAAAGAGAATGGGACCAATTTCGTGGCCGGAGACGGCTGGATATGGCCGAAATCTTTGCCGGAAGCCACGGATGTCGTGGCTGTTTCTGAACAGAGGAGAGAGAAAGAGGGGTCTGTGCGTGAGGGAGGAGAGAGAGAGATTTCTGGTTTTTAAAAACTGACTTCACAAAAATTATGATTGTGCCACTAGAATTCTTCTGATCGTAACTTTTTCGTTACAACTCCGATTTGAGCCAATTACATGTATACGGACTCATCTCGACGTGCTCTACGTAACGGTACAACTACAATCCCCAGATTTTTTCCTGAACAAAAAGTCAACTTTTAAACCATTAAAATATTCCCCGGGTAAAATTGTCTTTTACTTGAATAAATTAATAATTAAATATTAATTTAGGATCGGGTTATTACAGTCCTAATATGAATTTAATTTCGTTCATATATTATTAAAAATTGTAAATTTCCATGAAAGTGGATAGCATGAAAACAAGCATTGAAATAGTTTTGGATGCATGAGAATTGCGTTGGATGCGTAGAGGGAAATATATTGGAGCACAAACATGCAATGCTTAAGGGTCCTGCAATTTCATATCTCCTTTAGCAATTGCATATGAGTTGAAATGTTATTTTCCCATTGAGTTTGTTTGATATAGTTTGACAATTTGCATATGAGTTGACATGTTATTTTTTTCAATTGAGTTTATTTGATATGATAAAATGCTTTTCTTATTTAATATAGGTTTATCATTAATTGGAATTATAAAATGGTGGGAAAGAACAGTGATGTGCATAGTAAGGGCAAAGAGCTAAAAACAACAAAAGACTAGTCAAAGACTGTGATTGGTCACAAGACCGATTATTTTAACTATTTGTAAGTGTTAGACTTCTCTTCCGGTATATTAAGTACTTTTTATAGAAGTAACTAAATGTGAATGTTTTAAATAGGAAAATAAAGGGTGATGAAATGAAGAAACAAAAAATAGTGGAGAAAATGGATACTAAGGTGATAAATTGGCAAAAATACATTTAAATAGAGACGTTACAGCTCACAACTTATAATGAATTGATTGAATTTTATTTTTTTTACTTCCTCAGACTAAGAAGGAATTTGCTGATATGTGGCAACAGTTGGATACTACTCAGAAAGCAAAGTACAAACCTAAAAAATCTTTAACGAACGCCTCAAACAAGAGTTTTTTGAAGATAGCCACACAATGCAGTCCGAAGGATGTAAATGACACTATAAATGTTTTAAATGATGAGAAAAAAACAGTCATTCAAGAAATGAGATTTGTTTCGTTGTTGGAAATGAAGTGCGGAAAACTATCTCATTCAATGTGTCGTTGTTATCAAAGCTGAATATGGAGGTCTTAGAGATTATGCGACAAGGTTGACTCACTTTGCCAAAAAGTTAAGTTCAATAAAAAAGGATTTGGCAACTTTGGTGACCACTGTTGCTCATATGGACAAATCACTCTCCAAGGTTATTTATGAGTTAGCATCAAAAAAATGAGAAGAAAGATAGAATATTGAGCACTCCACACCCTCATCAACACGAAGTTAAACTAAATGAGGAACATGATAACATGTTTGCATGGGGTATGATGGGTGACAACTAGACCCTGAAAATACTAAACCTTCAAAAAGTAGGTAAGACAAATAAGGCGAAACTCCTAACGAGCAAGGTGACAATTTCAAAGGATTTGCAAATCTTGATAAAACTTTGGCTCCCTCCGTTGAAGTCATCCGTGAGAGAAACATGCAAAACAACAATGAGGTATGATAAGTAATGGTTGTACCTTGTTTGTATGTGTTTTAATAATTTCACTTATCCGTTTACATGTTTGGATGATGACAATCATCGAGTATTTGATTTGCAGAAATAATTATATTATGGATTATGCTTTATTTTTATTTGGAATTCTCCCGATGTAATAACAAAGTTAGATGTCCTTATTTTATGCAGAATCATTGTATCATCTATTATTTTTTTTTTTTTCACTTAGATTGATTTGTAAATGCTATTTTGTAATGATTTATGGGCACTAGGATAAAATGGGTCACAATAACGTAAGAAGTTTGTACATAGAGTGTCACGACCCAACTCCCCTAGCAATATATTGTCCGCTTTGGGCCTCCCCCATCACGGTTTTGTTCTTGGGCTTAAGCTAATGCTATCTTGCTCAAAAGGCCTTTTGCTAGGAAGAGAAGTGCCCACACATATAAGGCACTTCACCTTTCCCTCCCCGAGCGATGTGGGATTGCTCACCATTCTTGTTTCCCCAAGACACGGGTCTTACATAGAGAATTGTAGTTCTACTTCAACAATGGATCAGATTTTGACTCGTGCAACAAGATAGAAAGCAAGGTCCCCACAAGAGAACTCCTTATGAAGACTTCAATGCGTTGAAAGTAAGTAAATGCAAAAACCCGACAAGGAATTGCCCACGAGTGGATTGTGAAGAGATTGAATGTCAATCTATACCGGATGATATAGATCTACTAAGTTTTGCATTTTGTTGCAATTCATTAGATCCAAAACCTTTGAGGTATACCTAAACCAAATTTGTGAAAATTATTATTATATCATCTGTCCCCCTACACACACAAAGACTTCTACCACAATATGTGTCATGTTGTCATAATGGCATAGGAAAAATAGATAACTATAAAGAAACCCATTTCTAGCTATAGAATCATAAAAATACCCTACATGAAATTGACTTCATAAACACATCCTATCTTACATTAAACAGACTTTATAAACACACCCTACTATTGCCAGCTGTTCTTTTTTCTAGTTTACTTAATATACAGATTTCCTGGTTTACCCTTCAGTGTGAAATTCATATAAAAAAACTCAAAACTGAATTATTACTCACCTGCTTTACCCTTTAGTGTGTCCGGGTTCAAATCTCTGGGCGCCCAAACCAGAACGAGAACGGCGACCATCGGGAGATGATGGAGGAGGTTCAGCGGAGCTTGGTTTTCGTGTCGAAGCCCAAGGCGTGTACGGAGCGCGAAGAGATGGAGCAGGACAGCGGGGGATCGTCGGAGGAGATGGAGTCGCCGAGGTCAGTTGGGAGATGGAGGCGGAGGGCGAAGAGGGAGGGGTCCGTGCATAGCCAGATCTTGAGAATTAGGGAGGAGGACGCGCATCTCGGTGAGAGTACTAATTCAGAGCCATTCAATTCATGGTCCTAAACACCAACAACTGAAGAAGCTCTCAGAAGAGAGAGTAATAGGAAAATGGAAAGGTTTGTGTTCATTTTTCATTTATTTATCTTTCTTCATCTTTTAGGTTATTCTTTTGTATTATGTTTTTAGAAAGTAAAAATTAAAATGATTCTAAAATGGATTTTCTTGTTTCTCTTGGGAATCTTGAAGTGTAGCCAAAGGTGAAGGTTAGGCAACAAAAAGACGAAGATGATCATCATGCCTTAATTGATTTTTGTTTTCTAGGTTTTCCTTCAATTCTGTATTTCAATTGTGCAGCAAATCTTGATCTGAAACTTTAATCTATTTCAGTCTTGGTTTATTGTTATTCATGGAGTATTGGACTTTTGAAGCTGCCTGTTTTGGCAATTGACACATACTGGACATTTTCCGTGTCGCGTTTCAGTCTATGTTACACGGACACGGGTACGGGGACATGGGAACGCGACACGGCGACACGGAAAATCTAAAAAAAGTAGGACATGGACACGGCTAGGACACGGCAATTAAAATAATAATTAATTCTCAATATTTCAATGTCACATAATTCCATAAAACAAAATAAATAACTCATGTTCATCATCCATACATAATAATTAATACACCACAAAATAAAACATAAATGATCTAACTCTCAATCTTCTTCAATCATCTATGTCTTCATTATTGTTAATGGAAAACAACACGCCCTCTAATTCCGGTTCATCAAGTGAAAGGTATGCAATTTCAAGCACAACCGCATTCTCCAAGTTCATAGTATCAAATCCATCCCCACCAACATCTCACATCTTACTCTCAGCCATGGCAATCTACTTATATATATAAGAACTTCCCTCTCAGAAAACTAAACCAAAATCAATAACACAAGAGCAGCAAAATTCTTTGATATCAACCCTGACAAGCAAATGAAACCAAACCCATTGCAAATTAAATCCAACTCAAGTCAATTCCATTACCAAAACCTGTGTGTGACTTAACTTTCTCAAAACAAAACCAAGCATCATTTCACAATTATCAATCAGCCAATGAACAATAGAACACGAATCATAACAAAATTAGGATAATAATTCCATCTGGCATAAAAGAATTTGAAAACAAAGTAAAAAAAATTTGAAAAGGTTCTTACCTTTGCAAAAGCTGGAGAAGAGGAGAAGAGCTGCGGAACTGATTCATTTAGGTTTAAAAATGTCTTTTTCCACTTTTAACCCATCTTTTTAAAAATATTTCAAATTAGTCCATCAAAGTTTCAAAAATCACGTTTAGACCCCAACTTTTATTTTCAACATTTCAATCTAGTCCCTGCCGTGTCTTGACTGTGTCGGAGCTGTGTCTTGACCGTGTCCTAACCGTTGACCGTGTCCAATGCGTGTCGGAGGCGTGTCGGCATGTCGGAGTGTCGGACACTCCGACACTCCAGCAGTTTGGAGTGTCGGTGCAACATAGATTTCAGTCTTGATAATTGACACTTTTTTATTTTTGAAGGTGAAGGTATTGGAACTTGTTTTTTGAAGGATGAGATCTCTCTGTGTACCATTTGCCAGTTATCATTATCATTTGCTAGTTATCCTTCTCATAAAATTTCTCTCTGTAGTTGTGTAAGTTTGGATGTTGTTTTACTAGTTTTCTTCAAATTTGCTTTTCTTCCTTTTTTTCCCCTGCATCCTGCGGGCATGGTACAGAAGAGGTAAGGCAAATGCTTTTATGGGAAATTATAAGGATGCTGTATGTGACTTGGATGTTGCTAAGATTCTGGAGTTGACACTGGGTGGAAAGAGACAGATTGAAAGTGAGATGAAGATAATTTTGGATCAACAGAATAGTACATCAAATCCATCAGTAGAACAGTATGAGAACACCTCAGATATTTTGGGTAAGATAATTACCATTATTTAGTATCACATTGTGCAATGCTCACTCTGGATGAGTAATCACCTGATGCTTTCTTAAGATATTATAGTCGTTGGGCCCTCTAAGTTTTTATAACCCATAATTAAAACTACATATGGAAAAAAAAAAGCGATGTGGAGACGTGCAAAAGCTACAAAAATGGCTCCATGTTTACATGTAACAGCTTAAAATGGTATTATCACTTAGAATATTCTGGTGGTTTCATCATATTTAGGTTTTTTTTAAACATTATATTGAGTTAAGCTCATGAATTGATGTTCATACTTTCCTTAGGATGTGGAGCCATTTAATGCAATCTTTTCTTTTTTCAATTATGCTAACATATTCCTGACTTTACAGCTTGTTTTGCTGGTTAAACTTCATGCCTCTATTTTCTTTCAAAATAAAGCTAGTCATGTTAGGGATGTTAAGTATTAGCAACCTAATTAAAATACCTTATAATCCATCAGATGAACCGCACCCAATGGGATTACGATGTGTCGCCACACCAAAGAAAGGAAGGGGTATGGCTTCAACATGTGACCTTCCTCAAGCGTCCTTGGTAATTGACACATACTGGACATTTGAAGTTTAATCTATTTCAATCCCGATAATTGACACTTTTATTTTTTGAAGGTGAAGGTATTGGAACTTGTTTTTTGAAGGATTAGATCTCTCTGTGTACCATTTGCCAGTTATCCTTACCATTTGCTAGTTATCCTTCTCATAAGATTTCTCTCTGTAGTTGTGTAAGTTTGGATGTTGTTTCACTGAGTTGTAATCAGAGCTTGTGGAAAATTTAGTACTCACGACATCTTCTATGACATAGTATTAACAGTATACTTCTATGACATAGTATTAACAGTGTACGTAGAGGTATTCCCATTTGCCTTTGCAATTGTATGTGGTGAAACTACGGATAATTGGATGTGGTTTCTACAAAAGATATCGGATGTCTTGCTGGGGTTTTTTAAAATTTTTTGTATGAAATGGTATTAACAATGTACTTCTATGAAATGGTATTAACAATGTACTTTTATGAAATCATATTAACAATGTACTTCTATGCCATGATATTAATAGTGTACTCCTATGACATGGTATTAATAGTGTACTTCTATGAAATGTTATTAACAATGTATTTCTATGACATGGTATTAACAGTGTACGGAGGTTCGGTGGAGAAGTGTCGTAAGGACAGCTCCTTGATTTTCGTTTATTTTTAAAGTTTGGGTTTTTTTAAAAAAAAATTGGGCTGGGCTAGTTTTGGGTGTTGGGCTTGTTTTAAGTTAATCAATGGTAGATATGTAATTTATAGGAACTTCAACACTCATTTCTTATGTATTAAATAGTTTTTGGGTATGTTTCTAACGTGCATTCTATGTGGGGTGTTTTTTATAATTTCAGCCCCTATTTTGGGTATATTACTAAACGTCCATAAGAAAAATTGATTACAAGGCTCAATTTTTCTATTATGCAGTGAACCACTCGTTGACATAGGTGCTATAGCTATAACTTGTCACCATTTTGGAAGACTTACCCCTGGGTCGCCTCTCTTTGATGATTAAAGTACTATGAATTTATTACTTTTTTGACTACTCATCAATATATGTTTAGAATGTTGGTACTATGATGCTAACAATCGTGTTTTATATTGTAATAGGTAATAACTGTAATGACAGAATATTTATACGATACCACCTCCACAAAGTAGTTCATACCTACGTATTTTTGGTTGTAAGTAAATGGATAAGATTAAATGAGGATATTTTTGGTTAAAGGTAATGTGTTATACCTCATAAAATGCAGGAAGGTGCCAAGTTGGTACGTCCTGGTGATCGTATGACGTCATGTGCTAGGACACAGAAGTTTTGTCGTCTGGCAAAATTTGATGGGCGACTGCATGCAGGTGGGTTTCGTATGCAAGCTCCAATTATGTGAATTATCGGTGATAATGTATAGACCATTTTTTTTGCAAATATAAATTCTGATGCACGACGATGTAGTTGGTCACTGGTATCTTTTGGTTTGTGACATTTTCCATAAGAAAGCAGAAATTTAAGATAGTTTACCTGATCCGCATCGTAATAAGAAACGCGAGAATAATTGCCAACTTACAGTGAGTGGAGAAGCTTTTGTTCAATACACTTACGTTTTTCTTTTGCTTGATGTTACTTATATCGACTATGTTGTTGTTTATGCAACAGTTGTTGTACCTAGATTCCGTTTTTCATGATGACATCTTGTTGGTATTTGAGACGGGGTGGACGTTCTCATTTCATATTATGTCCCCATTGGATTCCAATACCGTCCAACCTAGTAGTGTGGATTGTGGCATTTTCGTCATAAGACACATGTAATATTATCGTCAATTGTGGCATAACCGGGTATGCATTGTGTATGTGCTCATTTTTTTGTAAAAATATTTTATACATAATTAAACGTTGAATATTTCTTTTTGTTGGTTGTAGTACGACTCTAATGTACAACGGATGGGACTTGCTATTGAGTTGATGAGACATGAAAAAAAAAAAAACCAATTAGATGATGTGATAAGTGAAGCATTGAAAGTGATGGAAAATGCATCTATTTTTACGGTGATGGGGAAAAAGATTGGTAATGTTGAAGTTAAAAAAAGGGATGTGGTGTGTCATCGTTAGAAAAAAGAGGGTTTATATTCGAAAACAAAAAAAATTTCGGAAGTTACTATACCAGAAACACGTACATGCCGCGATCAGCCTAGACCTCGGCTCTGCTAACAAGGTTGGGTAATTAGACTATCATGATTGACTAGTATATATTTTTGTAAGCATAGACCTAATGTTGTGATGTTATTGGTTTTGCACACCTTATAGTTGCATATTCAAGGTTTGGTATGCGGGAATACATGAATAGCATCTTAAATATTTATATCATCCCACTTATACCCTTGAACGACATGCTTTGCATAATCCCTAAATAGATCAAGCCTCACAGATACACCATTGTAAAAATGGTCATTCATTATCAATCGAAACTCGTCCAAATCCTTCAAGACCTATACAGCTTCCGCTTTGATTTTTTCCTCATGCAATGCCTCCAAAAGGGGCTTTCGCACAGCTTTCATTACTTGGGCGAGAGATCTTGGCATCGGGGAGTTGTCATCATTGTTATTTCCTGGGTTGATACTTGATAGGTGGAGTAGTTAGTTGACGATTCTAAGGTGGAGTAATTGACTAGTAGGAAAGGGAGTAGTTGAAAGTTGGAGGTTGGCCAATTTTTATGGTCGCTTCCAGTCCAACATTTTCCTCCACCTCTGCATTAACTCAATTGAAATTGAATCGACATTACACGGGCATATTTGACCTGGTTACATATGTGCAATTGTATTTATTTATGCAATTACTAGCTCTTTTTATTTATTTATTGTAAATACATTTGATGCAACTGACCAGAGAGAAACATATCAATACAAAACTTAAACATAAAGCATCCATCAATTTTATCACATGCATATTATACATACAGTGAACGTTTGTATGTAAAAAGAGTTGACAAATGTATCACAATGATCACACTTTTATTAACGTCTACTACAAAAGGGAATTACTGATAATACAATTTAAGTTTTCTTTCTTAGCCGCTTACTAATAGGTTCTTGTTCCGCAAAGATGCCTTGAGTGTTTTTGGCAGTGCATTGCCTTTTTGCTTTAATCATAGCTATTTTTTCCTTGGTATTCACCTCCCCTATTTTGCCTTTTGTTTTCAACACAGCTTCTGTGCCTTTAGTTTTAATGGGTGATGATTTGGACTTGGTCTTGCCACGTGACGCTTTGGGTTTGCACATCGTTATCAGCATCCTCCTCCACCACCACCTCGTTGTTTTGCTCATCCTCCTCTTCATCCTCTTCATTGCCATTCTCCGTTGAGTTCTCACCATCCTCACTTAAATTCTCAAACTCATTATCTTTATTATCACTCAACTCACCATCCTCATCATCAATTTGATTCCCATCTTCCCCATCATCAATTTCTTTTCCAGCATTACGGTCATTATTATGTTTAGTGCATACCAAATTATAAATATATTACCTAATCCAACGCTTAACATCAAATAACAAATATGACACATAAGTGGATTGCAATAATTTGGTAATTAAGCTATATAACAAAGTAGATTTCATCATTTGAGCCATCGTTACCTCTAAAAGGTCTCTTATGATTGACCTAGCTGCTATGCATTTTGTGAAGAGTAAGGAATTTAGCCCACTAATCATATTCAATAGTTCTGCTGCTATGGATGCACTTACCTATATTATAAACATGTTATGTGTACGCAAAGTTAATCTATTAGTGTAATTTTGATTTAAACATTGTAATGCGTAGAAATGACCTCAAAGTTCATATTTCACATCCTTCGGGAGTGGAAGGCACGTGCTATACTTGCCTCTTGGGATATCCAATACTTCACAATCATTTGCGTCCCCTCATCCCACCACTTAAACAACCCATGGTGGAATTTTAATTTCACTAGCTTGAACGATTGAACCAACAGAATACACACCATCTTCCACAGTCTGCATAGTGATGTTGTAGGGTTGGTCCTTCAAGTAGAATTCTTTGTTTTGTAGTTGGAATGCTGCTTTGCACATAATGTTGTAGGGTTGTATCATTAGTTCCTCATGGATGCTAATTGACTTTATCAATAGTGATATATCTCATAGTTATCCTAAACTGCTCTAAATTATGGGATATTTCTCGCACATCCGGGGCACCCAATTATTGTGAGGCACGCGACCATTGACTGTTTTCATTGATAAATGATCGACTTAAAACAAGTGGCTTCAAGTACTCGCACGCCCATACCTATAAACCCAAAACGTATCACTGTTAGTTATGACAACCAAAATACCCAAGCTCAAAGAATTATAATAATCATTTAGTTTGTCAACATAAAATTATTCACCTCTCAAGTCGGTCAATACCCTCATGAGCTTGACACCATCCTTATAGAAGTAGCATCCATCGACAGATACAAGCATGACAATCTAGCCTCACTCCAATTGTACTCTTTAATCTCATCAACTTTAGCCAGACTGGGCATGTAGTACAAATAAACAGAGTCGCTCTTATCATTACATATAGTGCTGTCGATCAATGCGAGAATGAAGGCACGAGTTAATTGGTTTTCTTGTACAGCGGTTTGCGGCTTCCATTCCTTATACTTATCCACAATGTCCTTGTATTTTATCTTGGTATTAATTATGCTTGCAATGGGGTTCCCGAATAGCCTCACTACCTCCTTAATGTTTTTGTGGGCCTCCATGTCATATTTGAAAGGCTTCCTACAAACGGGTAAACCTGTGATCGCACTAAAGTCCTTCGATGTCATTCTAAGCTCCCCGACCTCATCCAGATGGAATGTATGTGTAGTATCCCACCAACGCTCCGCCAATGCCGTAATGAGGTGTTTATCTCTCATTCCCTTTCTTGCAAGTAAATTTGCGAACTTAGAAAATCCTGCAGCTTTGACTTTATCCTTCACTGGACCAGGCGAATGATTTTGAAACCATAAACCACAGAGTTTGTCATTTCTGAATTCCTTAATGTGGCTACCTGAATTCTGCAAGTGTCAAAAATTAAATTAGTCACAAGAACACTTTCCATGCAATTGGATTTACAAAAATCCAATTAGCAAACAGAAAGCCGGTATTGAATATGTGAAATCTAATCATATCAGTGGAATGCACAAAAACAAGTTGAGAAAAACTAAACATACTCCCAAAACGCAATCAAATTGTCAAGGAATTACTTAGCATACACCTAGATTAATGGAACATAAGAACAAAATTATGCATACTCAACAAACTTGAAATGCAATTCAGGTAATTGAATATGTGAAATCTAATTGCATAAGTGAAATACGCAAGAACAAGTTAAGGAAACTAACCATACTCCCAACAATCAATCAAATTGTGAATGATTTACTTAGCACGTAACTAGATTAATTGAACATATAAGCAAAATGATGCTTACAAAACAAAACATAAAAATAAAAATTAGTCAAATGAGCTCACAATAATTACCAATATCTACCTTGTAAGATAAATGGTCAGTGACTTTGACATGTAGCACATGATGCATTGTGGTTCTTGTGTATGTATCGTCTCACCCTGAATAATGGGTGATCCACATAGGTTTTATGTTTTGGTCGAGAACCTTGTCCTTGCTCAATGGTTACAATAGAACTGTTGTTGTTTCCCTTTGCTTTTTTCGAAGGGGGCATCCCAGTAGTCTTTTTACCCTTGCGTTTGCAAAGTGCCTTGGAAGTTGCTATGTTGTTGGCCAAACGCTCCCTCCCCATACCCTCTTGTGTTTAACCCATCATTTTAATTAAGCGAAAAGATACTAATATATATAACAATAATTAATATTAAGAAAAATTGAAGACACAAAGGTTAATAAATACTTTAACCAATTAATAGAAAGTCGAATATGTTAATTTTTCACATCGAAAGCTTTAAAAATAGAGTAAACAATGATGATTGTATACAGGGAAGCCTAACAAAAAGGCTTCCTTATATGCATATTACCATTGACCATAAAATCAGAAAATTTTGTACCAATAAACATGCATGTATGTTTCATCATCCCAGAGGAGCCAGCCAAATAACACAAGCAAATGAAATAATGAGTTGGAATAAAATTGAACAAGAAAATGTTTACTAACCTCAGATGTCCTAGCATCAACAAAACCAATAATTGGTAAGAACTCTTTGCCATCACTGTGAGCCCAAAAAAATCTAAACATAAAGTTTGGGAATTTACAGAAATTACAAAATAGAAACACCATAAAAATTCAATAATTAATGACGAGCAATTGCTCATTTTATCTTTGTCCTTCCTGTAAAAAAGGGATTAAATGAACAAAATAAAACAAAAAGAAGGAGAAAAATCGAAATTACCTTGGTAAAGTCTATGAATCATGGCAAAGTCTGTGTACTGCAACATGTGTATATTGGTTCTGAAGACATTGTATTTTGGCTTATTTTGTGAATTATGGCCAAGTTTGTGTACTACACCATGTGTATATTTCCGTTCAATTTCATTTCATTTGAGCAAAAGAATGTAGCAACCAAAACAAGATCTGAATATTTTCATTTCATGACTATAAATTTACAACCTCTGAGACATGTCTTTCCTCAAATTTTGATCACAATGTTACAGCCAAAACGTTTGAGCAAAATGTTACAACCAAAACAAATCTTTACCCAAATTGAAGAATCATCTAAGAACCTCATTTTTTAACTAAATTGAAAACCACATTGACAGCAATCAAGATACAAATGATCAACAACATCTCTTTTATACCTTTCAACAGATTCAAAACATCTCCAACTTGTAGCTGCATAGATTGAAACACCATGTCCTTGCTACCATTGTTTTCTATTTGTTTCGAGTTTCTAAAGATAATATCTTCCCTCCCTTTTGTGTTGTCAACATCATAACACCATACGAAACCTTTGCATCCAACACCTCCCTACATCATACAGCCACTTTGCATAGCCACAACATCCATATCATAAAATAAAACTGATTCAAAACCATGACTTACATATTTCCTTGTACACTTCCAGAAATATTTGTTGTAATGTTGTTTTGTAGTTGATAGAAGTAATTTCATTTCAGCTACACATAAAGAGCACCTCAATCCATGAGAAGATGATGTAGACATCTGCAAACTACAAGAAAAACAGCTAATTGTAAGAATTGAAATTAAATAAATACAAGAAATAGGCAAACTTAGAAACTGAAATCGACATATAACCAAATCAGACAAGAAATTACCCTAAAAATGGATGAATTCCAACTTGAAATTGAAGATTCCCTTTCAAATCGTGACTTCACCTATCAAATGTTCATTGATTGAATCTGAATCAAACCCTATACCTCGAAATCGACCAACCTTTTCCCTAAATTCCAAAACTCTAACTTTTTTTTTGGGGAAAAGTCGCGCGCGAGGATGATTTTTTTTATATTAAAGGGCTAATGCGAAAGGGTGATAATACTCCTGCATGCATGCACCACATGCGTCTTAACTAATGCAATTTCCAATTGGGCTTGATTTGTTAATGATGCAAAATGTGATGACCAAAATCGGAAAATTAAAAGTGCAGTGAATAAAATTAAAATCGAGCCAAACCCCAGTGACCAAAATTGTAATTAACTCTAAAAACTAAGATTGCAAATTGTTTCAAGAGAAAAGTGTCAGACTCTCATGGTATGAAACTCATTAATGTAGGTTTTTATTCAACAACTTTGCCTTTGAAGGTTGAAGTCTTTCTTTTTTGTTTTTTTGGTCGAATTGAAGTTTGAAGTCTTTTCAGTTAATATAGCCTTTTAAAATTTGTAGCCGCCAACCCCTCTAAAATAAGTAATGTGCCATTGCCTTATTAGATCTTGTATAAACAAATATAGGAGATGCACATGGGGTGGCACCATAGTGAAAAAAGTGGGTCAAACTCTCCCCTCCCCGCAAAGTGCATTTGGGTTCAATTCACCTAGGAGACAATCTTGAGGCAACCCAATATATTACTTCCCCTCCCCTCCCAGGCGAATGAAAAAAAAAAAAAAACCTATATAGGAGACAACGTTGTAGGCATCAAGCATGAGGCGTGGGGTACATTATGGTCTTCCAAGGACTTATCAATAATTCCACAGTATAATAATTGAGACATCACTTTCATAATTTAATAGTTATTCTATAATATCCTTAAATATAATTTCAATTAATGTTAATTGATTAATTATAATATTGGGTGAGGCCAGGCTGCATATGAGCTTACAAATCAATGATAAGGCCCAACCTTTTACACAACGGGCTAAGCTAAGCCTGTCCACAATATCATATCGGAACAACTCATAGCCCAAAAAATAGGACCGAGTTTGGACTCGCCCATCGGGCTTAGGCCATTTTTAAAGGCCCAATATTTTGGTAATAAATAGTTTATAATCGGCAAAGTTCGATTTTCCTTACGTTAATTCAATGTGGTTTAATGATTCGAGTATTCGTTATGTATGTCTTAATCTAAGATAGTAGATAGATGAATATAGTGTTGAAATTAAAATAATAATGTGATTAAATTATTAAAAAAACAAGATGTTTAGTGTTTATGCGTATGTGGGTTAGGCAATGTGCTCACACTTTTGCACACAAGTTCAAGTCCCCATCTCCATAGAATAGAGTAGTTCAGAATATTGTTTTGTTAAAAAAAGAAGTTTATTGTATATAAAAGTAATAGTTATGAGTTTACATTGATTGACTTATTAAATTGGAGTTTAAAATTATTATTATATTGCATGTATTATGTTATACATCTTATGTTTAAACTAACAAAATTAAACATTTTACATGTGACGGGTTGACACAAAATGAGTTGAGTAAGCTAACAAACAATTTGCCTCACACCTATCCATTTATTAATCTTGGCTTGGTGGACGAATTCAAATTTGATCCAATTTTTTATTGTGCAGATTTATCCAAATAAAATTTGTGCATGTAATGAATTATTTATCGGGTCACATTAGAGAATTTCAAGCGAGAGGCCCCAGCCCTGGCAAGAGGCCCCCTAGGCCCTCATTCATGTTTCCAGCGCCCCATTCTTGCCAGGGTAAGAGATGGGCTCCACCAACCCGAGCAAGGCCCAAGGCAAAATCAGCCCGCCCTTCTGCCTGAGGTTTACAACGTCAGTGCAAGAAATCAAATTGTTTTACCGTTGGCGTGTCATGTACAAGCGGGGACTGTTCATGTCACGCACACCAACTGTAAAAAAAATTTGAATTTTTGCCACTGGCGTCAACGCCTACTTTCCCCTAATGGATAGAAGCCACGTGGCCCTACGTAGGGTGTCCAATCCATTCTTCCACTACTATCCAAAGACATAAAAATTGAAAAAAATACCAAAAACTTTTGATTTTTTTTATATATAAATGCCTACCAATATTATTCACTTTCTACACCAAATCTTAATGCAAATTCATCTCCTTCCAATATTATTCATTTTCTACACCAAATTTTCTACTACTAAATTTCATTTGTGTAAAAATACAAATGGCCTCTTCTATTGAAGCCGGAGGCTCGTGGACAACCATGAAAGATGTTTTGTTGTGTGAGTGTTGAGTCTAAGTTGGTCATTGCCCAATCACAGGCAATGAGATTAAGTTCTCTCATATGTGGAGAAAAATTCATGGAGAATTTTGTGAAAGATCGGTGAATTTTTTTGAATAAAGAGTTAGGGAAATAGATAGATGCGTTGGCAAAAGCGAGGGACAACGTTCGAAGCGGCGAAAATCTTGGCAATGAGGTAAATTTTTTGTAATTTATGTTTTATTAAATTTAATGTCATATTTTTTGATATTTTCTTGGATTTCCAATTTGTTTTTCTTATTATAGATTATTCAAGCACAAATATGATTCGGTGCCATTGGCCAAGGCAAAAAAGCTTTCAACAATCACCAATGTTGGGAGGTTGTGAAGAATTGTTCAAAATTCAAATTTATTCCCACAGGCCCGACCGTTGTGTTGAATGAGACGCCGCTCCATAATTCACTGGCATAGGATTCGCCGTTGGACTCCTCGATGAATCAAGACTCACCAATCGAAAGGGAGTTGAGGCCTAATTGGAGAAAGGCGGCAAAAGCCAAGAGAGGGAGCACTTCGAACAATGATTTTGCCAAATTTTTGGAGCAAATTCCTATTAACGGCACGTTGAAAATTGAGAGACTTGAAAAGAGAAGAGGCTGACATGGCAAGAGATGAAGCATTTGCAAGAGAAAGGGAGTACACACAAAAACAAGACATGGATAAGAAATATCAGAAAATCATGGCCATGGATACGAGCCATATGTCCCCTGAAACAATGTCATTTTGGAAGCAAGAATGAAGGGATGCTATGAGAAGAAGGCTTTTCCATGACGATGAACCTAGCAACACGGATTGGTCAAATGATGAAAACCATTAGGTTGTATGGATAGAGTTGTCATTTCTTAATTAGTTGTATTGCTTGTCTTTTATTAAATAATGAAAGCATTCAATAATATAACTATTTATTTAAAACATTGCATACATCAAAACAAAGCATAATTCATTACAAAACACAAATAAAGCATAATTCAAAGTTAAGCATTAAATTTGACTTTATTGACCGTGATTGTTTCTCAGGGCCCATAAGTGCTCTATCAAGTCAACTTAATGTCTTTCGCGAACATAAGAAGATTGCATTTCCGTATAACTGTCAATCATACGGTTGTTGTAACGACCGTCCCTAATCAACGGTTCATGCTCTAGTAGTTGTCCATTTGCTCCCACTAGCTTTTCATAAATTCTTGTCAACGCCGTGTTCATGGGATTTGGTTCGAACATCTCTAGTTCATCATAATCATACTCATCATCCACAATCATGTTATGCAGGATGATGCAAGTCTTCATAATGCTCCGAAGCACCTTTTCTTCAAACATACGAGCAATCCTCCTAACGATTGCCCAACGAGCTTGGAAGATACCAAAACATCTTTCCACATTTTTCCTATAACCCTCTTGATAGGCAGCAAAGTATTTTTCCTTCTCCGATTAGGGATGTGAAATTGTTTTGACGAATGTCGTTCACCTCGGGTAAATTTCGTCTGCTAGGTAATACATACCCGAGTAGATGGTATTGTTGATTTCATACGTGATATGAAGGGATTGACCTCTCAACACATCGTTGAACACTAGGGATTGACCGAGCACGTTAAGGTCGTTTTGAGATCCAACAACTCCGAAAAAGGCATGTCAAACCCAAGTATTGAACGATGCAACGACTTCCAGAATGATACTTTTTTGGCCCTTCCTATTCCCATAATCTCCTTGCTAGGCACTTGGGCAATTATTTCACTGCCAATGCATGCAGTTGATGCTTCCAATTATGCTTGGGAAACCTCGAGCCTCGACTTTTTGTAAAAGCCTTTGAAGGTCCCTAGGCGTAGGTTTGCGTAGGTAATCCCTCGTGTAGATAGTTTTGATTACATCACAAAATCTGACCAAGCTCTCTAGGATAGTAGATTTCCTCATCCTAGCAATCTCATCCACCTGGTCTGCAGATGTGCCAAAAGCCAACATTTGTAAAGAAGCTGTAAGTTTTTGCTCTGGAAGAAGACCCAAAACCCTAGTAGCATCGTACTTCTGAACGAAGTATGCGTCGTAATTTCAAACATCATTCATGATTTTATTGAAAAAATGGGGCTGCATTCTATATCACCCTAGAAAATCAAAACTAGAGTACAACGAATTTAGGATAAAGTAATCTTCCAAGAGATTCTTACCCTGAGAGTGCCTACGTCTGTCCACGTTCGGGCTATGGTTGGGTTGTGAACCACAGTGATGCTGGCTTGATTGATCGAGCATACCCACTGCCATGGCAACTAGATCATCATTTGTTTCCCACTCCCTTTTTCCTTTAGCACGTTTGCGCATTCTTTCTTAATTTTCTCACTCGGCCCTCTCCAATAACCTCCTCGTGTAAGACATTGAAAGTAGAATGTGTTTTGTAAAATATGTGAAATGAAAGGATAGAGAGGATATGGATGATTGGTGTGAGTTGAGGCTGTGGTTTTATAGAGGGATTTAGGAGATAGAAATGACACGTGACACAATTGTAGCAACTGAAAATATTATCCGAAATCTGAGATATGAATTTTATAATAAATATGGACATGTGGCAACCAAAAATCTTATCTGAAATATGAGATGTGAATTTTATAATAAATATGGATACGTGGCAACCGAAAATCTTGTTCGAAATATGAGATGTGAATTTTATAATAAATATGGACACGTGACAACAGAAAATCTTATCAAAATTAATCTTTTAAGTATAAAAAATAAAATTAATTTGTTGTAAATAGTAATTGCCCTTTGCCATGGTAATGGGTAGAAAACCAACAAAAAAAATTGCAAGGGCAACATTATTCACATGAATAGTAACAGCCCTTGCCTCCCCTTACCTTTTGTCATGAGAGCAAGTCCAGCGGTTGCCGTCAGTCCTGGTAGGACAGGGCCCAAGCCCAGGCTCAAGCTTCCAGCAGGCCAAGCTTGCCCGAGCAAGCTGTGGATCCCACGAGATAGGGCTAGCCCGCAGTGAAATCAGCCCTGACGTCTACTAACGATAACACGCCACGTGGTGCGTTCTGGTTGCTCCGATTGTTTTTTTTCCCTCAAATCCAACGGCTGTCCTTTTTTTTTTTTTGCTTAAAAAATCTGAAAAAAATTATGGACTTTCTTTTCTATAAATACCTACCAAATTCATTGTTCAAGTTTTATAAAAAAAAAAAAACAAAAAGTGAATAGTATTTTCCCTTTGCCATGGCAATGGGTGGAAACACACCTTACTTTTTGCAAGAACTGCCACTATTCATGTGAATAATAGAGATTTTCTATTTAATCCCCACACTTCTCTTAGTTCACCCCAACTTTTAATTCAAATTTACACAATTTCTAAGAAAACCCCACTATCTTCCCAAACTACCCTTAAATACACCCCAAGCTGAAAAAATAAGAAGAAAAAAAAATTTCTATTTAAACCCCACAAGCTACCCTTAGAGGAGCAAGTACGTTTTGCAAGCTCTAATGCTAATTCATTAATTTTGAATAATCTCTAGAACATACAGTGGTGTTGGAAACATGCTGAGGGTTATCTAGTAGTACATGAATGGCGTCCACCAGAATCTGTGCATGTTTGCTTGTTGTCCAGCCTCAAAACTATTTGCATACGGGGATTCCGAGAGGCTATACGAGATGAAGGTGGCAAAGTATTTGTTATACCAATGATTTGGGTGTAGCAAAAGAGATGAGGTTACGGCAGAAACTTTCGAAGTTCCCAAGGGGTTCAAAGACTTGCCAAGTTGAACTTTTGGAACTCAAGTCCTAGGTCTTATGATATATATATATATGGAACCCCATTACAACATTTGTGAATAGGGTACTTTATTTTTCAATGAAACGTGAATTTATTAGCAATTTTGGAGGAATTGGCGTATGGCCTTATTATATATAATTAGTTTTGCAAAGAAATTCACAAGATATGTTTATGGTATATGATCCGAAGAAAAAATAATTCAGGAAACAAAATAAAGATTTCGGACGAAAACTATTCAAACGCATAGACAAGTAAATCGCCAAACTATGTGATTCTTGAACAATAAAATCTGCAACAGTTAATATTATTTAAGAAATACATAGGAACTGTGTATCAAGAACATCTCCAATATTAGAGACCCATATTTAAAGCCCTTGATTTCTAATTAAGCATTGCAACCATGCATATATATGCACATAAAACAGATTTATGCCCTTATCGTTCTTAATATGAAGAGTGGTGGGGTGTGTAGGGTGTGTGTATAGATGTATTAGAGTTAAGTATTAAGTTGGATGACCTTTTTGGTCTTTTTACACAATAATAAAACTTATAGCTTAATGATTTAAGTATTGAGGTGGCCTAAGAGAAGTGTTGGGTGTAATAGAAAATCTCGAATAGTATCTGCCCTTACCTCCCCTTGCATTTTGCCATGACAAATAGGTGGAAATGCTCTTACGAATTGCCACACCAGTTTATAATACCAAAATCTAATTGACCCTTGAAAATATGTTATATAAAGCAAATTCTTTTTCTTTTTCTGTTTTTATTTTTATGGGAGGGCATTCCAAGTTCCAACCCTGACTATCAACCTCCGTCACCAGTCCAAGGGCTTCTTAGTAAAGTTCTTTGGAAAAGGTTCGAGGTGTTATTTTTGAAAAGGGAAGGAGTTACGCGCTGTCTGTTTCGAAAGAGAAAAGCGCTTTTAGTTGCAGGCAGGAGAGGTTTAGGGTTAGGGTTTTGGTGAAAACAGAAAGAAAGAAGTAGTTCGCAATGCAGCCCTACGGTATACAGTCGATGCTGAAGGAGGGGCACAAGCACCTCTCCGGCTTGGATGAAGCGGTGGTGAAGAACATCGATGCCTGCAAGCAACTCTCTACCATCACTCGAACTTCTCTGGGTCCCAATGGTATCGCTTTCTTACTCTAAAACTCACAGTCTCAGTTGATCAGATTTGAAATAAGTTAATTTCTTAAAATTTGTTTGTATTCATTACTGCTCAGGTATGAATAAGATGGTAATCAATCATTTGGACAAGCTCTTTGTGACAAATGATGCTGCCACCATTGTCAATGAGCTTGAGGTTCAGCATCCTGCTGCCAAGCTGTTGGTTTTGGCAGGCAGGGCTCAACAAGAAGAAATCGGTGACGGTGCTAATCTGACCATTTCTTTTGCTGGGGAGCTCCTGCAAAACGCAGAGGAGCTTATAAGGATGGGCCTGCACCCGAGTGAGATCATTAGTGGATACAATAAAGCTATCACAAAGGTTATTCAATGATTTGCTGATTGTTTACCCATTTGGGTTTATTGGAATTCTTCCGTTCTGATTTTATTTTTATTTTTGGGATATTTCAGACTATTGAAATCTTAGATGAACTGGTTGAGGAAGGTTCTGAGAAAATGGATGTTCGCAACAAAGAAGAAGTGGTTTCTAGAATGAAAGCTGCTGTTGCCAGCAAGCAATTCGGACAAGAAGATATCTTATCCTCACTTGTCGCAGATGTAATTATAACTTGCGTACCCTTATTTGTTATTGCTTATTTTCTATGTCAGCTAACCAGCTATTTAGAAGCAAAGAAAAGGAAAGGAAAAGAAGAATAGCATGTCACTTTTGTAAGCAAATTCTAATAGTAGCTCTTTGATTGGACAATATAGGCATGCATGCAAGTATGTCCCAAGAACCCAGCAAACTTTAATGTGGATAATGTACGTGTTGCAAAGATTGTGGGAGGGGGTTTGCATAATTGTACAGTAGTTCGAGGCATGGTGTTGAAAACTGATGCCGTGGGGAGTATAAAGCGAACGGAGAAGGCCAAGGTTAGCAGTCTTTTATGTATATGTATTTTAACTTTTTCATAACATATGTATGTTATAGCATTAAATGATGTGCTCTGTTTGTTCATGGTCTTAGGCAGATTTAGTCTTTCTCTAATTACTTTTTGGTCAACTTTCTCTAATTAGTTTGAGTCTTTTAGCACCATTTTGTGAGTGGTTCAGTATTCTTTACCTTTGGCTTTTGTTATAAAGACACAATTTACTGGTTCCTGTGGGTATTATTGAAAGAGGAATGCATAGTCTTCAATAATATGCTATACTCAAAATGTGCAGCACCCTTCTTGTCATGACATGCAGCGCTTTATATATTAAAGTTCAGAGGAATGCACCATACCTTTGACTATTTAGATTTTTGCTTTTCTATATGCGACTTGAGCATTACAAAGGCTAACATTGTTTATTTTTTGGGTCCTTTCTTTTGTTGATACCAATTTCACAAATTTGAAGTACCTATTTTTTGTTTCTCATAGCAGGAAAATTGTGTCAAAATAAGGCAAAACGGTAAAATGTACTATTGAAAACTCAACATATAAGAGATTGGTGGACGTTCACTTATCATCACAAGCATTTTAATAATTTTTTAAGCTTAGTACAGATTTATGGTTTCTTATTATGTGGTGATTGGTACAAATTTTTTTGTATATACTTAAAGTGGCCCTAAGAGGAATTATGGTGATATAACCAAGAGTATTTTTTTGGTTTCATTTGTATTTGTTATTTAACTTATATATAGCAGATAACTTTCATGATTTGTGCTTCATGGATTGTACATATATCTGTTAAAAGTGTTCTTAAAATGTTTCATTTCTCGATTTTTTGAATTATTAAACTAGATTGGGTTTTGTGAGCTAAAATTGTTAATAATATTTCGAATTGCTGATATGAATAATATTGACTAACTTTATAGTGTTCTCATTCTGTTTTACTTGCAATGTGCTTCTGTTTAACTTTGTACTTGGTCACATCTGTTTTTAATTGTGTGATCCAGTTGCAATATTTTATTATAAGAACCCTTTAGCCATGTTATGTGGTCTAAATATATTTTTGAAAGGTTCAGGTTTCTCAGCTTTAATATTCTGTTATACCTTTTCAGGTTGCTGTGTTCGTTAGTGGCGTTGATACCTCTGCAACAGAGACCAAAGGAACTGTCCTAATTCATTCTGCTGACCAGGTAATTGTTGAAGAGGAAGGTTCTCCCTGTGTTGAAGTTATTATAGAGAGAAGCCTTCTATGTTGTATATATAGCAGGAGACTAAAGTGCTCGCCTCCCTCCCTCTCCCTCTGTGTGTATGTGTGTGTTTGTGGTTATATGCAACTGATTCCATAAGGTCAAATATTTTTTGGTTACACCATAAGGTCAGATTTAGTGGCAGTTTCTTGAAAGCTTATTCTGTGTGCAACTAGTTAAATTTTGCCTCATATGCATACGTTTCATACTGTTTAATTTATTTCTAATCTATTGGTTCTTGTTATTGCTTTTTAATTTCTCCTTTGTCTTCTGTAAAAGGGCTGTACATGAAACATTAAAGATGTCTTCTAATGTGATTTACCATTTTCTGTGAAAGTATGTCCATTTTGTATGGTTCTTTCGATATTAGATATGTATGTCTTGTGGACTCAAATTTTGATTTAAAACTCTATAATTTTAACTTTTATTACTATATTACTGGAATGTGTTGGTGTTTTACTATTCTTGTCTTCAGGTCTGTAGCACTTGAGCTAGTTGTGAATTGATTGCTGCTTAGTGTTACTTCTGTGTTGATACTTTGGCAAA
This sequence comes from Prunus kanzakura, assembly GCA_020521455.1. Lineage (NCBI taxonomy): Eukaryota > Viridiplantae > Streptophyta > Magnoliopsida > Rosales > Rosaceae > Prunus > Prunus kanzakura. Next base: position 61,270 of record BPUM01001150.1, on the reverse strand, counting down.
AGATTGTTCTTGGTGTTCCGTGTTGTGGGATAACTTGTAGTTTTGGAGCAAGGATCCCTTTTTAGTTCTAAAAGCAAGTGCAGAGTAACACTTACTTTCTGCTCACGATGATTTCTTCAAGAGGGAATCCACTCTTCTTAGTATGGATTCCTAACCGAAGGTTTTAGCTTAACCATGATATCAGTGTACTTGCAAATCAGGGTGACAAATTTTTTATGAAATCAATTAAAATCTCCTGGTTTGTGATTGAAATTGTAGTAAACCCGAGACCCATTGGAGATGAGGATTTTTAACGAACTGGTAACCTAGTAAATTGTTCTACATTCTGTATATAGTACTGATTCTTCAACATTTCATTGATAATTTGGTACCAGATACATGCGTCCAAGGTGCATGTACCTATAAATATATCATTATACCCTTTACCTTATAGGTTTTTTTAATAGTTCTTTTCCCTGTTACAAGTACAACATGGTTTATTAGTACTCTAAGGTAAAGTGTTGGGTTTTAGGGCGTAGGATTTAGAATTTAGCTTCGGGTTTTGGGCCTTGAAGCATGCATTTTACTTTTTGCCGCATTGTTTGAACTTTACCTCTTGAACTGCGAGATCATGTTTAAGAATCAGGATCATGTACCTATATAATGATATATCTGTATGTCTACATGTGTGAGTTTGGTTTTTCCTGTTAAACCGGTGTTACATGGACATTGGTAAACAAAAGGTTGACGTGGGTCCTAAAACTCTGATAAGCAGCGTAACCTAATGTATGATCAAGCCTGCTTAGTATGTAGGGAATGTTCAGCTTTATATCTTAGATCTGCAGATTACAACTCGGGAACTTTTCTGTTCATGCAGGCTGTTGTAAAATCATTCTCCCCTACAACTTCCTTTGCAACGTTTTTTAATTATTAGCTTCATTATTTATTTTTCATTTCAGGAAATTGATTATTGGTAAATATGTTTGAATTGAATGGTTCTTGAATTCTCTGGTTTTTGCATAACTATTCTAACCGGTTTTGTTTTAAAATGTTTTATCCTTTTTTCTAGGTATCTGATGTCTGTTACTATTAGTCTCGGTATATTAAAATTGATCTTCCTTTCTTGTTTGGCTTGGATGTTGGAAATTATCTTTGCCTATCTGTTTAATTTATTTGCATAGTTAGGTTTAATGTGGTTGATCTATTATTAGCTAATAAGTGGTTTCTTGGTCATCCCGTAGCTAGAAAATTATGCAAAAACCGAAGAAGCTAAAGTTGAGGAGCTCATCAAAGCAGTTGCAGATTCAGGTGCCAAAGTAATTGTCAGTGGAGCAGCAGTAGGAGAGATGGCACTACATTTTTGTGAGCGTTACAAGTAAGTGTCAATGGATTTTTTTTTCGTAACTTTTTTCGACCCCTGTGCGTTCATGCTGTGTGTATGCAGCAATGTTGTAATTGTAGCATAAACTGGGACTTATGAGTTTAGGTAGACACTTTCACTATGTACAACCCATTTAAAGGTATTTAGATCTCTTTTAGTGTTTTAACTTTTTAGTTCTTGATTCTAGGCTCATGGTGCTGAAAATCAGTTCAAAATTTGAATTGAGACGATTTTGCCGCACAACTGGTGCCGTCGCCATGGTAATTTTACAAGAATTTGATATTTTATGTGTACCTTATCGAGTGCTTCTTAATACACTTTGTATTTGTGTAACAGTTGAAGCTTGGCCAGCCTAACCCAGATGATCTGGGATATGTTGACTCTGTCTCGGTGGAGGAAATTGCTGGTGTTAGGGTATGCTAAGAAATGTTTCCTCAGACAGTGTATTTTGTCTATAAATTTGCTTATTCATGCCTCATTTGTTTTTCTTATTTCTCGTTAATGTGTCCAATATGTAGGTCACTGTTGTGAAGAATGAAGAAGGTGGTAACTCTGTATCCACTGTGCTTCTACGAGGAAGTACTGACAGTATATTAGATGACCTTGAAAGAGCAGTTGATGATGGAGTGAACACTTACAAGGTAATTTATAAGGCACATTTATAATTTTGTATGTCTTGCTAGGCTGGGTTTGTTTTACCTCTGAAAATGTTGTTAGCATATGGTTCTCTGGAACTTTTAAAATAACTCTTTGACCAGTTGTCATTGATATCTTACTATCTTAATGCATTTCATTTTCAGGCAATGTGCAAGGATAGCCGTATTGTTCCTGGAGCTGCGGCAACTGAAATTGAGTTAGCTAGGAGACTGAAGGAATTCTCTTTTAAAGAAACAGGGTAAATTGCCTCTGCTTTTGAATTTATTCGTTTTAAGTGATTTCCACAATACGTCTGCAATATGCCTAACTTTCACCACTATTAGATATTTTTGCTTGATTCTATGAAAACTTTAAGGTACAGTCACAGAAATTATCAACAATAACAAAGATATATCCTCAAAGGAGTTGGAAATTGCCATGCAAGATTCGGTGGAGTATAAGGAATACATATCATATAAGGAATTTTATTGAAATTGTGGTATGAGGTAAATTCAAGTATACAAGATGTATAAAAATTTAAAATGGTATCCGAATAAATTTCCTAGAAAATGCCTTAAAGAAGCATCATGGGTATTACAACCCAACTAGAGAGGGACACCTTTTATACAGTTTTAAATTATCGAACTTAGGAAACACATAAAGGAGCAATTTCCTAGCACTAAAAAGAACAAAAGGAAGAAATGGATATATCATGGATGTTCTTGTCCAAAAAAGGTGTGGTTGAGATAGGTAATTGTAAAGTACTTTGATTTGAATCATTTAGAGTTCTTTGATATTGATCTGAATTATTGGTTTTCATAATACGCATGTAATGTTGTACCTGAAAGCATAATGTAGAATCTGGAGGCACACCAACTATCGGAACTTAAATTTTGTGTGTGTGTGTGTGTGTGTGTGTGTGTGACTGTGTCCAGTCATAGGTCTCGATTGGGCATTAGTGAAATAACATACTAAAGAAAGAATGGTTTTGCAGATTGGATCAGTATGCGATAGCAAAATTTGCCGAAAGTTTTGAGATGGTGCCTAAAACTCTCGCTGAGAATGCTGGGCGTAATGCAATGGAGATCATATCGTCCCTCTATGCTGAGCATGCATCGGGAAATACCAAAGTTGGCATCGACTTGGAAGACGGTGTTTGCAGAGATGTGTCAGCTCTAAATGTTTGGGACCTCCACATAACTAAGTAAGCTTTTCTTTGTCTTGTAATGATTTATGTTTTTTTTTTCGGTGTGGAAGTTTTCATTACATTGTATGTTGTTACAACCATGATGCTTGATGCGATATTGGTAATGAGATTAAGTTTTGTACATTAAATTTGGGTCTAGAATTTTTTATTTCTTTTTTGGTAGAGGACTCTTATAATTCCCATGCCCTTTCTGGAGGTTTTGCTAGCCAATGAGTTCCTGCTGCTTCTATTAGTGGTTCATTTGATTGGTGCATGTATCCTTCTGTTGATGTTATATATCAAAGTGCAATTTAATTTAGCTTTGTGGGGGTATTGTGGTGAAGTTGTAATATGGATAATAGGGCATAATTAGGCAGTTGTCTACATTTGTAATATTTAATCTAGTCCATGATTTGTATTTTTGTTTTTTGGCCTGAAGTCCATGATTTGTGGTAATTCATGTTTTTGAAAAAATCCTTTACTCTATGGAACCCAGTTATTCAGTGTTTTTTTCCTTTCATTATTCTGTTTGTGTATATAGATGTAGCTATATATCCATTTTGAAAGCTTTATTTATGTTTTGGTTTCAAGAAATGGTTGGTTTCTTGAGGATAATGCAGCGACGATTCTAACCTTTTTAAAATCCCCTATCAATTTAGTGGATGCATTCTCATTATGGATTTTCGTATGACTTACATCCATAGGGTTTGTAGTATTCTTCAATTAGTGAAGATTCAGTTAAGGAGGAATGACGACATGTAAGCCAAGTGTTGTTCATATCTCAAACTCATACACATCAGATGTTTTATTAATTGTAAATAGTTGTTTTTCATTCATCTATTTGAATTCAATGTTCTTATTGAAATCACTGTGATTTATAAGTAAACTTAAAAATTTGTTTTATATACGATGTAGGCATCATATTCTATGTTGGGCTCTTTTTTTCTTTTTTTCTTTTTGGCCTGATCTTTCTTGGGATGTTTGCTACAGGTTTTTTGCTCTCAAATATGCTGCAGATGCTGCCTGCACTGTTCTACGAGTAGATCAAGTAAGTAACTAATAACTATTGGGTTTTCCAACTTTTGGTGTACCCAACTTTAATTTCGAACTGAATAATTCAGACCAGAGGGAGAACTGAAATACTAAGTGCATCTGGTTTTAAACTCGTCTTTGAGCTTTTGTTTGGATTAAAATAAGAAACCTATGAAACTCGTACCAATACTTCAAACAATGGAAGCAAATATGAATATTTTTTTGAAGTTCCTTTGGGAAATGCAGAATTAATTAAATATGGCGTCACTGCAGTAGGTATAATTCTTTATTAAGATTGATGTAGGGTAGGGCTTACCTCTATTTTACAAAGAATTGAACAGCGAGGGATTTTGAAATTGTGAGACAAGGATTTATGACTTTCAAATGTATTGCTAATATATCTTCTGCTAGAAATACCCACATTAGCACAACTGATTGGATATAAGTTGGGCCGCTTTTCAATGATTTCACTCTTGACAAAACAAGACTTAAAGAAAGTCATAATAGCTGTGTTTGTTTGTTTTTTTTTTTTTGTCAGAACATGAAAGTTGGTTTGATGATTAGCATCAATTAAGTGTTAAAATTCATTTATCTAATTGCAAGAGTATGTGATGTTGATTATCATTTAAATCATAAAAAATTGTGTTGACAAAACTCTGTGTTGCAGATTATAATGGCAAAACCAGCAGGTGGCCCAAATAAGAGAGATCAGCCTGCAGGGATGGATGAGGACTAACTTTTTCTGTGTCACAGTTTAACTATCTCGTTTGTATTGCTGAGTTAGGAATCTTTTGTTGTCTACAGATGAAAAGCATGTTTTAGATTTCAATTATGCAAGGATTGAATTTTGAAAATCACTACTTACAAAGCTTTGGTTGTCGGTTGAAGATCTGAATACAGAATTAAATTGTAACTTGAAGTTGTGTGGACTTGTAATGAGCTCTTCTTCCGTCTCTCTTCGATGGTAGTGTGCCGTCTTAAGAGAGGCCCTCGAGTTCTTGTAACTGACTGCCACTGGTCTTTGAGATTTTGTTGAAGGGTTTTTTATGTGCCCTTGCCGGACAGTAATCTATTTGAATCTTATGAAAATTTCATCTATGACGCAGCTTTTGTGCCTTCGATTCAATCTTGCCACAGCTTTTGTTCAATGATGCATCTCAAATGCTCGTTTCTTCTTTGTATTTATTTGCTATTTTTCGTTGCCTACATATATGCATTCAACAACCGGAACATGAACAAGAATACAGTCGGTGGATATGCGGTTATACATACAAACACGTGCGCATTATGTTACTGTAATCTCTAGAAATTTTTAATTGAAAAACTGGCCTGAATCGAATCGACTAGTCTGGGTTGGTTTTGCATTTAGTGTTTTCTAGAACAGCAGAAAAAAGCACCAAACTGGTTAATTCAATTAAAAATAATAATTTGCAAACCTTTGATCTTGCGGTCTGTCGAACCCAACTAGTACATATATTTTACTTTAAGATCTCATCTCCATGCGCCCTCTATGCATTGGCTAAGATATTTTTATTGTGTTTCTGCACATGTAGGGGCTGAACCACAAATAGGCCTGAAGTGGTTGTGGCCCCTGAAGTCCCAGAAACTCCTCTGAAGTTCTAAATAAAACCTCAAAAAGCTGTATATAGGTCGTAAACTTTTCAGCTATTACCCCCCAGAAACCCACAAAATATGGGGGCTCCTGTTTTTTTTGGGTCAACTTTATTTTTTGGTCAATGTAATTCTATTCAAATAAATTAAAAAGCATTACAATAGGGTGGGAAGCCACAAGCCAAAGATAATCTAGACAAAACAAAAAAGCAAAGGGCCAAACATGAAACCACACAACACACAAAGTGAAGGCCCAATTACAATCCTAAGAACACATGCCGCAACACTATCGCAAGTCCACAATCACTGAAAAGAAGTAGCTGTTAACACATACCAAAGATCCAAACAACGAACCACAAGGTGTGGTGCGATTGGCAAACTGCCACCTCCAGCTAGCGAGCTACCTAGTGCCTCAATGGCAGGGGTTCGAAACTAGTTGGAAGCACTTTGTAGCCAGGGGCAAACCGAATCCCCGAGCGGGGATTAATCCTACCCTTCGGGTGTGGAGACACCTCGTGGCATTTACAAAAAAAAAAAAAAAAAAAAAAGATCCAAACAAAGGATGGGGGAACAAGCCACCGGCACAAAATGTGCTCTCATAATCCAAGGAACTAGTGTATTTAACAGTCTAAACGCATCCCCACACCACACATTGATACTGGCACCGAAGGAGATCGACGAAAGCTACACCTGCAAAAGGGTGGTGATTGAGAACCAACAAAGAAAGGCAGTCGTAGGCCACATGAGAGAGAACTGTAAAGGAGACAAAAACCTCATATTCGAGATATAGCTATGAGAAAATGCACCTATGTAGAGTGGGAGGAGCTGCTGACTCATAAGTAGGGAGAAGAGGAAAGAGTAGAAGAAATGAAACACAAACAACTAGAAAAAAAAAAAGAAGGTTAAATAAACTCTCACAGAGGAGATATGGCAAAACTCGTAAAACTAGGATACCGTTACCGATACGGCGATTAAAATAATATTAATTAATTAATTAATATTGCATCCATCATGTTATAATCATTCATCATGACTTCAAAACATAAAACTAAACACAAAATACAAGTCTTCATAAAAAATAAAAATAAAAATAAAAGGCAACACAAAAATAAATTAAAACATTGAGAAGCCAGTTCCCAAATCTCTGACTTCATAAGATTTTGTAATTTTCAAAATTACTGACAGGACCCGCCCTGAACTCTTTAGAATCCGCGACGAATCCCGTGAAAGTTCCGACATCAAACCGATGTCGGGCCCATTTACTAAGAACCGAGACTCTTTGCTGAAAATTCAGCAGAGTTTCCCCTGAAAATTGAACTTTTCCCAAATTTTTCAACATGTTAAAAACACATTTAAAAATATCCAACAGGTAGCATGCTTAAGAAACGAATAAACAGTTTACAACAAAGGCCTCCGGCCTTACAAATCAAACCCTAATAGAGCGATAACAGAGCATATCTAACTGAATTCAGAATACAACATAAATGAAATTCAACGGAAATAAAAAGTGGATAAGGGAGCCCTACGAAGGCTCCGAGTTCAGAAGTAGAGATCTCGACTCGGTTACTCGGTTCGAAGATAGCTACTGCCTGGGGGGTGCAAAACAGAAAAGTGTGAGTGGACAAAAATAAAGTTCAGTTCATAGTTGAAACCAAAATAGTATAACCCCACCGTTTAGAAAACAATGTCGAAAACCAAATGCATTCAAAACCATCATAATCATATAGTTTAACTTTATTTAACTGGTGAAGCTTGAAAAACAATGTAAAGACTTACAGAAATCTTAGTTCCTAGTGAAAGCAATCCCACGCAGGACACTCACACTCTCACTCACACAACACTCGAGCAACCATTTCCTTATAGTACCAAAACTAATCTCTCGAAACGCGTGCTTGTTGGCACGACGAGCGAAGAAGTATCCTCACTGATAAACAAGAACAAATGAATAGATATATATATATATAGAAATTCTCTTATGCGGACATCCGGACGTTATTATCGTGCGGACGCCGTGTATTTTGTTCTACCCCTCTCTGTTTTCCTGCTTGTTTACAATAGGATCCGCACGATAATTACGTGCGGACATCCGGATAAGAGAATAACTGTATATATATATATATATATATATATATATATATATATATATATATATATAGACACATATATGTAAATAATATAATAGGTATATACTTATATGGGTATACTGGTGAAATACCCCCTAAACTTGTACCTCGCTTTCAATTAGCCTCCTATCCTTTTTTTTTAGAAAATTAAGGATATGAACTTTTTTTTTCGTCAATTTCCCCCCTACCGTCTAAATCATCAACATTTCATCCAATTTTCTGTTAAATCATTAAAAATAAATATTTTTTTTGGAAAAAAATTATAGAAAAGAGAAAACAAAAAATAAAACCCTCCCAACAACCATCACCTTTCTTCTCACCATCACCACCACACCTCTCCCCACCATTGCATCACCAGACCTCTTACCCAACCCCAGATCCAAGGCCACCCCCTTCCTCACCACCACCTCCCTCTTAGCAGCCCACCCTCCTACAGCCACCACACACACACACACACACTCTCTCTCTCTCTCTCTCTCTCTCTCTCTCTCTCTTTCTTCCCCCAAAAAATTTACTCTACACACCCAATCACTCATCTCACTGACACAAAACAACTCCTCCCTATCCCTCAACTTAACCAGTCCAATGCCATCACAGCAGCCAATGATCCACCCCCTTCCCCACCTGCAATCAACCCCTACATCCAAAAAACCCAAAATGAAAACCTTATCCCCACCCACAGACCCAAACCCATTTCGCACTGTCCTCCTCCTCCAATTGTAGCTTCTTCACGCGCTCGGAGGTCGGGTCCCACGTAGGAGCATAGGTTGGTCTTCCATTCACGGTGTATGTGTGTGTGGCTGTGGTTGATTTGGGGAAGAAGGGATTGTAGAGAGTGGGAGAGACAGAGAGAGACAGAGATATGGAAGGTGAGGTTTTTATTTATTTATAAACTTTATTTCTATTATTATTATTTCAAATTTCAAATTATTTTATTTTATTTTCAGATGGAAATGACCAATTTACCCTCATATTTAACGGAAAATTGGATGAAATGTTGTGGATTTAGACGGAGGGGGGAAATTGGCAAAAAAAGAGAGTTCATATCCTTAATTTTCTAAAAAAAAAGGATAGGGGGTTAATTGAAAATTAGGTACAAATTTAGGGGGCAAATCACCAGTATACCCATACTTATATATATAAGTAACAATCACCTAGTTTGTACCGGGAAAACAATCAAACTGGGGATCGTTTGACTAGTCCACATGGAAGAATCCTCAATTGACCATGTGGCTAGGGAACGAGCTGTCCAACCGGGGGACTAACTCTACCAGCACGTACAGCCGAATCCTCAAAACTTGTACGCCTGTGACAAGTCCTACGCGAGTAGACTACCCCGCTAAGGGTCTACGAAACACCTTGTCAAAGGTGCATGGGTTCCAATGTATCCAAGTATCTAAAGTTCCAAATCCAAAGTTCCAAATCTAGGGAGGTACATAGGGTAGTGCTTATAGCACTTCAAATAACTAATATCTCAATCCTTTCCATAATCTCACATCAACACCCCAAGTACCCCACACATAACCAACATAGATATAAATTCTAAAAATCCATATATATAACTCAAGATACTCAAATATGCCAAAACCCAAATATAATGCAAATACTTTATAAAGTTATAAAATTCAACTATTGAATATAAGAAATTTTCAATAAACCATTTAAATCAATATGCATAATTTTTCCATCATAAAACCATCCTTATTATTTGAAAACAAAGTCCACTTACAAGTAGTCCCACGCTACTTGACCCTGAGTGGGTCCCGCCTGCTGCGTGCAAGTAGCCAGAGTATTTATTTCACAATACGAGGCGCTAGATTAAAATAAAGTACTTCGAACGAGAAGTTTAAAATAAACCCCTAGTTTTCTCGGAATTCAAAGTGTGTGTACGACGAATGAGGAGTTCCTAGTCGAACAATATAAACACATGTTACTATAACATCTCTATATAGTAACAAAGTTTCCACAATTTGTCATTTAATTTCCTTTTATCATTTCTTAGACCTTGAGAGCTTTGTAAAACCACTTCGGTCCTTAATTAAACCATAATTACCCTTATATCCCATTAACTTTTGAATTACAAAGTTTACCCCAAACTTTCAATAGAATTACACATCTGCCCAACACTGTAACTTCCTTTACAGATTGGTCCCTGGTGCCAAAACAGTAAATGCCTAGGCTAAAATCCAGAATTTCCTTTTGCCAAGTTTAGTTTCAAAGCCAAGTTAAACATTCAAACTCAAATAGTCCTCTCTAGTTTTTCCAAAATGCACTTAACTTAGCTTTAAACTCAAGAATCCATTCAATTCCAAAATGCACTTAACTTAGCTCCAAAATGCATTTATTTCTTCCTTAAACATACTTTAATTATATAAAGTATCCAATCCAATACTAGTCACCAAATGACACCTAAGGTTTAGCTTACTGGTCGGATCCATGTCCAGCCCTAGGACCCCTTAATTTCAAAATTCTACTTCATTCTATCAAAATTCCGGTGGAAAAATTGGACGAAATGAAGTCACGATTATCCCTTAATTGCAATAATTAATAAACTACAAACATAAAATTGCGAAAATCAAAATTACAAATATCTTAATAATTGCGTGTTTGTCTGAAAGGCTTTTTTTTCCAGTCCGAAGTAAGAAAAAGACCAAAACCTCATATTCGAGACATAGCTCCAAGAAAATGCACCTATGGAGAGTGGGAGAAGCTGCTGACTCACAAGTAGGGAGATGAGGAAAGAGGAGAAGAAATGAAACACAAACAACTAGAAAAAAAAAAAGTAAAATAAACTCTCATAGAGGAGAGGATGAACTCTCACAAAGTAGAGAGAGGAAAATAAGAGATTGGAGGAAGGGAATAGAGGGAAGGAGGAGAGGAGAGGAGGAACAATAACTCCTCCCCTAGTGCGACACTGAAATCATTTCCGAGAGAGAGAGAGAGAGAGAGAGAGAGAGAGAGAGAGAGAGAGAGAGAGAGAGAGAGATTAGCTATAAGGTGTTGTTATCCTACCATTTTGTGGGGATTATAGTGGATAAGTTTTTCTACATGAGCTATGTTGCATAGGTACGGGTACGCCGATACGATATGATATGATTCGCAGATATGACAAAATTCCAAAAACTAGGATATGGGAACCGATACGGCGATTAAAATAATATAAATTAATTAATTAATATTGCATCATCATGTTATAATCATTCATCATTACTTCAAAACATAAAACTAAACACAAAATACAAGTCTCCATAAAAGATAAAAATAAAAAGCAACACAAACAAATTAAAACATTGAGAAGCCAATTCCCAAATCTCTGACTCCATAAGATTTTATAATTTTCAAAATTACCCCTTAAAGTATCAAAAATGTATCGGGACCGTATCCTTAAAGTATCAGAAACGTATCGGAAGGTCTAACTTTCATAAAAGTCAACAATACTTCTATGTTCATATTGGATACGTATCGTACCTGTATCGAATACTAGCATACTCCTCTAGTTAAGAGTATCGGTGCAACATAGTCCATGAGTAATCCACCTTCTACCTTCAATTTGGTCAATGAAGTTTTTATTTCTTCCTCAAACATACTTTAATTATTATAAGTATCCAATCCAAGAGTAGTCACGAAATGACACCTAGGGTTTAGCTTACTGGATTCAAAATTCTACTTCATTCTATCAAAATGCTGGTGAAAAAATTGGACGAAATTAAGTCATGATGATCCCTTAATTGCAATAATTAATAAACTACAAACATAAAATTGCGAAAATCAAAATTACAAATATCTTAATAATTTCGTGTTTGTCTGAAAGGCTTTCTTTTTCAGTCCGAAGTAAGAAAAAGACCAAAGCAGGTGGCTTTCTGTCTGGTGAATTTGGCTCGACCCTGAAAATAACCCCAACCAACAAACTCTAAAGCCCTCCTCCCTCCTCCTCTCGCTCAGTACTCTAAACCCTAAACCCACCACCAATGGCCGACCCAAGCTCCGCCGCTGGCGACGGCGATTCCAAGGACAATTCAGTCGCCAAGACTGCTGGATTAGTGGTCTTCTCGGGCATCGCCATCAGCATTCTCAAAGCGTTAAACCCTTTTAACAAAAAAGGAAATGAAGAAACTCCTCCACACAGTGAGTCAACTCAGCCCATTCAGCTGACTTCTTCGCAGCCTCAGCCTCAGCCTCTCCCTCCCCAACAACAACCCATTCTCAAGGAACCACATCCTCCTCTGCCCGTACGTCATTTCGCAATTTACTGTTTTTGATCCTGTTTCGTGTGAAATTTTCGATTTGACATTTTGTAGTTCACCATTTCTTTGTTGCCTTTGGGTTTTTGTTTTTGTGATATTCATTGCTTGCATAATTAGATTTTTGAATATTTGTTGTTACTTGAGTTAGTGACCTTTCATTTGGGTTTTTTTATTTATTAGTGTTTATAAGGTGCCACTATTTGCTCCTCGCTTGTGCACTTGATCATCAATTATAGTTTGGAGAAAGACATGGCTCTAAACTCTGAAGTTTCTGGCTGTTAATTGAAAGCTCATTGATTTGATTTGTGGGTGTTATTGTAGAAAACCATTACGAGCATGGACCAAAATGTGCCAGACACACTGAAGTCGTCGCATAAGACAATAGAGATTGAGAAAGGAGATACACTTTGGGGGCTCTCTAGAGAATATGGGGTAAACTTTATCTTCTCTTTACTCTTTTGGTATTGCACATGATAATGTTCTAAGTTTACATTTCCCTTAGAGATAATTTGCATGAGTAGAAGTACTTCTGGTGGTGTTCAATTGTGCAGCCGATAATTGAGAACCAAAAGATAGAAGGACCTACTTACTTTACCACTTTAAACATATGGAATATGTGTGGAAACACCCCCAAGTACTTGCACCCTCAGAAACTCTTTTCTGAACAATAATCGGAAAAACGGAGTTGAACGTTTACTTAGTTACCAAAACAACATAATGGTGGAATTTGATTGATCTCATTCTGAAATACTTGGGTGGAGCAACTTGAAATGTTTGGTAACCACAATGATATTGCTTATTATTATATTTGTTAGTGAAACAGAGGGTGAGAATTTATTTATGTTGGATGACTGCCAAAACCTTTGAAAGTAATAATATGTTGCACTTTGAAGTATGAAATTTTGCCACTGCAAAATGATATGATGCTATTTTTAATTTTCTAGTATGATATTTTATTTGGTAGTCATGTTTTGCTTTTGATTTGATATATGTTTTGTTTTTATGTACATCTTAGGTATCCATTGATGCGATCAAAGAGGCTAATGGTCTTACAGGGGATACAATCTATGCTGGCAAGAAGCTTATCATTCCATGAATACGCTGCGTCTGTGTTGTTTTCACATAACTCAGTTTCCCTTGCAATCTCGAGTCTCTTCACTTAAAAGCAAAGAGCAGTCATAGCCTTGTAGTTCCGACATTTCTTGTTCTGAATATTGGTTTGGCTGTACTGGAGTTGTAAGCAGTTTTCAGGACGAGACGTTGTGTTGGGTATCCAAATTTAACTAAACTGGTTTTTAACAAATTTTATAGGAGCAATGCAGTTGCCCTTGGAGTCTTCCGTGCCTCACTTGAAAGCAAAGAGGCTCTGAAATTTCGATTTCTTATGCGTAGGCAACATTCAGAGAGCCAAATATTGATCGTTTCAAATGCCATCTGTTTATCCTGTTTTCCTTCCTCCGAGAAGATACAGTATACCATCTGTTAATCGCTTTACCTTGCATCAATAACTTTCAATTTAACAATTTTTTCAGCTTCAAAGATTTTGTTTTTAAGGCTCAATGCAGTGTGAAGTACCGAGCACTCAAAATTCGAGACAAGTCAGGAACGAATCATATGCCGTAACTACAAAAGCTTAAAGGGTAATTCCAAAAACTTATAATTCAAAAAACAACAAATTAACAGAATTTGGTCCACCAAACATTAACTCAAGCTTTGACAAAACTTAAAATTGAAATATGCAGGTCATTGAGACTGATCAAACTAATTTCACAATCCTAAGGACCTAGGAAGCTGAGAGCTGCTGGGACTTGTTAAGGATTACACCCTCATATTTGACCTGGAACCATTTCATGGCATCATCCTTGGTGACCCTGTGCTGGATCCCAACACGAGACTTGCATCTACGACGACGGCCAACACGGTAACCTGGACGCTCCAAAACAACAAAGAAATCCATCCCATAAATACCAGTAGAGGGATCGTACCTGCAAAAGAATGATGATAAATACATAATTAATAAATTGGTATAGAGAAAGAATGAAATTCAACCAAACTAAGATAGCAACATCCAATTGGCCACATGAGACAGGAAAAGCGACAAAAAAGTAAAAATGTACTGGGCAATGATAACTAATAACGGTGTTTTGAAAACAATAGTCAGATTTACCCAAGTTTCTGTGACAAATCAGTAAACCATACGTAGCAGTCACTTCCAGGACACAATAAAAACAAACTAATACTCAAGTTGCTTTCTAAGACTCAACTGTCTAATGACAATAGATACAAACAAATAAACAATCATGCATGCAAAAAACCTACACTCTGCAATGCAGCATTTGCCTATTATCTTTAAAACCATAGCCAAGAAATAGTTTTGAATCATATGAATTTATCGTAAGATAATATTGGAATCAATGATTCATATTTTAAAGGAATAAATAAAAGAATGAACAAATAACCAATGAAAGAGCTTACTTGATTCCCAAATCAATGTGCTCTTGGATACCAAATCCAAAACAACCAGTATCACTAAAGTTCCTTCTTAGCAACTCATATTCCTTCACCTTCAATCCACTCTCCAAAAGTTGCATGGCCTTGTCACCCCTAACAGTAACATAGCAGGCAATCTTCTCATTACGCCTGATACCGAAGGATCGAACAGTGTACCTTGCTATATATTGCAAAAGCGAAAATTACATTAGAATACAATATAAAACAGATGAAAGAAAGAATGCAACAAATATAACCTTATGCATATCTAATGTATTTAAGACTCTAAATGGAGTTCATAACCTCAGCAATTACTTTAGCTAAAATCTTTTGTATTAGGGTAAGTTTACTGGAGTTGGTAACTGCAGCAATCACTTCAGCTATACCCAAGGACTTTAACATATCAAAGTAGAAGGCCTAAAAGCACAGAAGTCAGAAACCAACCACACTTGATTCAACTTTCTGCATCTAAGCAAGCAATGTATTGTTGCACAAACTAGCCTTTCACTAGTCTAACATTTTCAATTGTAAACCATCTTAAAAAAGAAAACGCAATTAGGTATACTGATCAAACAATCACAGGCAGATGAGCATACACAAACAGTGTCCAACTATTTATAATACAATTAGAAGACCCTCCATCCTACTGTTTATAATAAAATTAGAAGACTCTCCATCCTACTATTTATAATAAAATTAGAAGACTCTCCATGTATTCCAAGAAAATTTCTCACTCCAAAACCTTACCAAGACAATGCAGTCAGCAGACTGAAACATAAACCCAAGATTTAGAATTTAAAATTACATGTTAGACCAGGCCATTTTTAAAAGATTTTTTTATTTGCGTTCCTTCTTCACCATTAATCAAAACAATGAGAAATCCAAAACCCGGAACTATAGCATCATTTTCTGCACCTACATACTATTAGGTATAAATCTGTGTCATTTGCACTTGAGGGAAACAACCCCAATTAAAGCAAACTAGTATCCAGTAGTATCACAAAGGTTACGGGATGCAAAAATGAGTCACCAATAAAGAGACAACCAGGTGACAGGAAAATGCAATGTTACCTTTGGAGAAAACGGGTGTTTGCCCACTGAGTTGCTCCAACACCTTCAAATGAGAAACAAACAAATAAACCATCTATAACAGTAAATATGAAGTTCTATTTTCTTGTAAGTGTTTGTACAGTAGCATGGTATTTGTGTGAGATGGGTGGTGAAGATAGCAATGGCTACCTTAGCGGCTCTGGTGAGTCGATCTCCACTCTCACCAACAGAGATGTTTAGGACCAGCTTCTGGACCTTGATCTCCCTCATGGGGTTCGCTAACTTCTTCTCTGAAGCCTGCATTTCACAGCAGCCAAAAACAAATCAGAAAAAAAAAAAAAAAAAAAGCCATACCAATAACAAGATCACGATAACATTTAAATACAAAACAAACAGAGAAATCGACTAGCGAGTCAGAGCTAGAGCAAGAGAGAGACCATTTGGGATTTTGAGTTGCAGCCGCAGTAGGGGTCTGGTACGAGAGGGGCAGATAGAGAGAGAAAAAGAGAGGCAAGAACCCTAAATATGACGAGGGAATATGGAGCTAGGGTTTTGATGCGAGTGTATTTTCTTTTATTGTTCGACTGACAGACAAAATTGCCCCTTTTAACATCCGAAATTACGGTGTCGTTTCTGTGTTTCAGGGTTTCGGCAGCTTCGCCTGGTCCACCCCCTGGGGAAAGTTGTAATTTTGACTTGATCAATGGATTTGGGCCAGGCAAGTACGTCCTAGTATTGTATGGGCCTTAGGATTGTTTATTGGACTTCATTCGCATGGAGAAAAGCAAAGGGCTGGCCAATGCGAATTTCTCTTATGCGGACAGCCTAGTTGCCCTTTGAGAAAAAAGAAGAAGAAAAAAAGATTAACTACACTTTAGTCCCTGGAGGTTTAGTGTCAGTATCAAAATGGGCCCCAAGGTTTCAATTCAATCAATTTCATATCCGACATTTCAAAGTATTACCAATTTACACCCACCGTAACATTAACCGTCAAAGTCAGTCTTTAAATGCTAACATGGCAGTCGTGGGACCCACCTCATAACCAAACAGCAATTAGAAAGAGACCAATATGGGACCCACCCACTACAACAAGATTCGCCTTAAAAACATCGAACACAATGCGTGCAACGTCTAAACTAACACCACAGCTAAAACTTCATTGAAGCAAATCAACAAATAGTTGGAGAACAGTTTTACCTTATGCATTTCCGCTTTGGAAACAGAAGCATGAGCCACATTCTCCAAGCTATCATTTAGAACTTTAGTTATCGCAGCTGTGATCGCCTCCGCCTGCTTTGTTGGCACGCCTTTGGCCTCCAAACCCTTGATCAGAGCCGACGTGTCCACGAGAAACGCGTGATTCCCATTCGGTTTGACCAGTCCCGAAATATGCATGCTGAAGAGCCCATATCCATTGTTGCTTGTCTAAGAAGGCGAGTAGAGGTTTCGTCGGAAGCTGGTGAAGAGAAAAGCAGATTTGGCACTGGTTTGAAGCACTCGCTTGTAGAGCGCCATGTATTTGTTTTCGATTTATAGAGAAAAATGTTTTGTTCAGGTAAAGTATTTGAAGTGAGAGAGGCGGTGAAAAAACATGCTTGGATGGGTGGCGTAACCAAATCACCAAAACACACAACACACTCAACCATGAAAACAAAACAACATGACAATAACCAAATCCTTTTTTTTTTAAATTCAAAAAAAAATTCTCACTCTAAAAAAATCCACCATAAATAACCCATTTCCTCCAATATCTTCTGCATCTATCCATGGTGGGTCTGCATCTCTCCATCCTCTCCATCCTAGCTCTTTTTGCATCTATCCACGTCTCCCATTTCCTCCACTGCCCTCCAACATTAATGGGTCGGTTCGATACTAGCTGTGGGAGAGGTTGTGGGTTTTTTTGCCTTGTCCATGGTGGAGATTTGGGTTGAGCTTGTTTTTAGCGGGAATTATATGGTTATGGAGATGGAGAGGATGGAAGCCAACGAAGTTGAGATTGAAGAGAAGGGGTTGGGGTCTGCAACTCTTAGGTTTTTTAAAAAAAGTTATTTTATTTTATTTTATTATTTTATATAAAATTAATTTTTGATATTGGTTAGTGGGTGGGTCCCATATTGGTCTCTTTCTAATTGTTGTTTGGTTATGAGGTGGGTCTCACGACTGTCATGTCAGCATTTAACATCTCACTTTGACGGTCAATGTAACGGCGGGTGTAAATTGGTAATACTTTGAAATGTCGGGTATGAAATTGATTGAATTGAAACCTTGGGGCCCATTTCGATACCGACACTAAACCTCCAGGGACTAAAGTGTAGTTAATCCTAAAAATAATTTTTAAATCATATTAAAATCATTAAAAAATGAAAAAAAAAAAAAAAAAGATCTCCTCTCTCTTCTCCTACCCAGCCAACCTTTCTCTCCCTCCCGACTCAACCACACCTCTCAGCCACTCGTCTCCATCGCCCACCCCCAAACCCAACTCTCTTTCTCTCTCCTTCTACACATTTCTTCGCCGAGGGATCCTCTATCTTAAAGTGGACCTCCGTAAAATGCACGACCAACTCCTTAGGCCCACCACTTATGATTTTCTCAGTCTCTCTGGTGATCTCACCCTTGATCACATAGACTTTGAGCTCATCGATGCCAGTAAGTACTTAGTTTCTTTCATTTTTTATTTCAAGATTTCAAGATTTGGGTCTTAATTGTTCCTTGGAAAATTCTTCTTTTCAATATTTCTAGCATAAACTTGGAAGGTTTTTGGCTCTCTTCTTTTTCAAGTTTATGGGTTTTGTTTCAAATATGTTTAAATTTGATGAACTATTTGCCCTTTTGTGTTCTAATAGCCACATTGGGCTTTGTTCTTTTTAAAGTTTATGAATTATCTGCATCATTTGTCATTGGGCTCTGTTCTTTTTCAAGTTTTTGTTCATTTTAACTTCTTCATTTGGTTCCAAAATTAATCTTGTTTATGGGTTCGCATTATCTGAATTTTTATTTCAAGATTTTAAGGTTTGGGTATTAATTGTAAACATCTCTTGGGAATTTGTTCTCTTTCTAGTTGGTTCTTGGAAATGTAGAAATTTGGAAATCGACCCATGACAGTACTTTACCAATACTCTGACATAAACCTGGAAGGTTACCACGACTCTGTCCATTTTCAAGTTTATGGTTTTTCATTTGGTTTAAAAAATTAATCTTTGTTGGGTTAATCAGTTTCTTGAGGATTCGTATTTCCTAATGTTGTTGTAAAATGGGTTTAAATTTGAGGAGAAGGATGAGCTTTCTGGAAAAGTTGGGGTGGATTAGGAGGGAGAAGGAGAGAGAGAGGGTTGGGTTTGGGGGTGGACGACGAAGAGGGGTGGCTGAGAGGTGGCATTGAGCAGGGTGGGAGAGAAGGTTGGCTGGGTAGGAGAAGATAGAGTAGATTTTTTTTCTTTTCATTTTTTAATGATTTTAATATGATTTAAAAAAACATGTACATAATTTTTTATTATTTATTTGTCCACCTGTAAGTCCACATCATTAAAAAATGGAATCCACATTCGCCACATTAGCATTTAACAGATTCACTAACAGTTTGGCTAACAGAGGGGGCAAATTGTAGGGTTTCCGTGAGGTTGAGTATGTACTAGTAAATGTCCCTAAAATCGGGTATGAACTTGAAAATGACCCTATAGGTTGGGGGGTTTTATGTATTTTGTCCTATATTGAATAGTACAACCCTAATTTTTACCATTACCAGATAATCGTCATCAATTTCAAGAATTCTCTTCATCTTTCAACTGCAAGTAAGCCATTTTATTTTTCTCTCTAATTCTATGCAACTGTAATTTGAAGTTCCGTATAATTTTTTTTCAATATATTAGTTATCTTATTCGTTTATGTGATATAGTAGAAATTTGACGTACATGCATCATACTTGTATCTTAGAAATATTAATGGTGTTGTTTTATAGCTAGGAATCGAAAAGATTCTGCGTGGAGGTATGCAAAAGAAATAGAGGGGGGAAAATACTTGAGATCAACATTTTGTGATCAAAGATGCAGTTGAGAAATTTCTAGACTTAAGAATCATTTGGGTCAAACTCATCATGGTATGCAACCATGTAAGAAAGTTCCTGAGCATGTGCAAAAGAGTGTACCGCAACTTTGAAAAATTTTCAACTTGAATAAAAGAAAGAAAAATGAAATGCTTAGAGAGATTGGGGATGGTCCACGAGGAGGGGCTCATAGTATGGAAACTTCATTGGATAAAGAATATGGAATTTCCAGTACTAGGAGTGTTGCAGTTGATGAGGCTCTTAGAGCACAACTTAAATCAAAAGGACCAATGGATAGATTTGTCACTTTAGAAGTTCGACAAAGTACATTAAATTCAACATACAAACAAAAAGAAAGAAAGGAAGTTTGTCGAAAGATTGGTCATTTTTTCTTCTCTAGAGCACTCCCATTTAATATTGTAAATGATCCATTTTGGCTACCTATGGTGGAAGAGATTGTCGCATATAGTGTAGGATTTAAGCCTCCATCAATGCATGAGTTGAGGACTTGGATCCTTAAGGAAGAAGTTGGATGTATCACGTAGGAAAATATTGTTAAACGGCGACACTGAAGCTACACTCGCCTACATGAAAGCGAAAACGTTAGTGGATCTTGAATTTTTTTGTAAGTTCAGTGTAGATAAGGAGAATAGGCTTGCTAACTTATTTTGGAGAGACTCTACTTCACTTTTGGATTATGTTGCCTTTAGAGACGTCCTCATATTCGACAACACATACAAAACTAATATGTATGACAAGCATCTAGTGTTATTTGTTGGTTCAAACAACCACCGAGCGAGTGTTGGTTGTGCCCTATTGCTTGACGAGACCTTTGGAACATAAAAGTAGTTATTGGAGACATTTGTATCCTCCATGAAAGGCAAGAAGCTTACATCAATACTGACGGATGAGGATGAGGCAATGTGCACAAAGCAATTGAGTATGTGTTCCCTATGTGCAATCATAGGTTGTGCTTATGGCACGTGGCAAAGAATGCACAGAATAACTTACAGGATGAAGAATTGGTATGATCATTTCAAGCATATCTTTGGGAACCAATTACAATCAATGAATTTGAAAAGAAATGAGAGTTTTTAAAGGACAGAGTTACTACACATAAACAAAAGGATGGCTGCAAATGATGTATGCAAAACGAGATGCATGAGTGAAATCACTCCTTAGACCCAAGTTTTTCGGTGGTATGTGTACTACTCAATCCGTGGAGTGTATGAACAAGTTTGTAAAAGATTACTTGAGGAAAGACGTTAAGTTGTTTGAATGCATACCACAGAAAACAGTCAAAGAAAATGCTTACAACAACACTGAAAAGTCTTGAGCAACATGCTTCCCAAATTTACACATACAGGTGCTTTTTATTAGTATATAACAAGATCAATGCTTCGTCAGCACTCATTCATGAAAAAATAATTTATAATTTCAGAGGACGGTTGTATATTTTAGTGAAATACGGTGAATCGCAAAATAATTGAAGTTGTGTGTACCTTGGTGGGAAAGATGTTCGAATAGAGTGCAACTATCAGAAATATGAAAGCGAAGGCATCCCATGTTGCCATTTGTTTTATGTGATGAAGTGGGAGCATGCTATGAAAATTCTCACGTCACTCATAATGAAGTGATGGACAACAACTGCCATAATGGACATTGGATATGCCTTTATGTCAGAAAGTGGTAGCAATGAGGTTATACAAATCGCGAGATATGAAAGTTTAAGTTGTATTGCCAACAAAGTGTGTTTGTATACATCAAAGAGCACAAATGGGTATAGTATTATTCATAAATTTTTCTTATTAAAATAAATTAATGTTTAAAAGATTCATGCCTCGCATAACGCGACTAAAACGCCTCATCTTTCAAAGCATTGATAAGAACATCTGTCTTGAAGCTTTGTTCCCTTTAAAACCCACATAAGTGAATCTATACATAAAATGGTGATGCTAATAATGTAACAATCTTCGATGAAATCATTTTTTTACAAAAACAGAGACTTTATTTTACCAAAATCAACAAATTAGAAATTGATGGCCAGTTGTGGACAAGAAGTTAGCATAAAAAAATTTCGAAATCATAATAAATTAAAGGAATTAATAATAAATCGATAATATTTGCAATCCATGCATCTAGTTTTCATGTATTGAAGTCATTGCATAATATTTTCATTATCAATGCAATAAAAGAAAGTGTTCCACAACATATACTATAACGTTATTTGAATGCAATCAATTCTTCACAGTATTCAGAGCAGAATATGCACATTGTTTATCAAGATATAAACAGTCAGTAGACAACTGGTATAATCTCCAAATATACTTTGAGTACTATAACAAAATTAATTTATGCCAACTTCAACACTAGCTGCAACCTCCACCATCAATCAACCAACCTAAGCTTCAACACAAACCCACAAACCCACAAACCCACCAACTCACATGTTCTATTTCCAAACCAAAACATTGAAATCAAAGAGCAAATGGGAAATTTGTAGAATTTTACCAGTTTTTCTGACGAATCAACTCGGGGCGGCGAGATAAGAACAAGCATTAGGAGGTGGCGTGGAAAATGAGTATTTGCTCATTAAGCAAAACTAAACACAACACCCTTTTTTTTTTTTGGTCAGAAAGATTAAATCAAGATACAAGTGCAGGGGCAGCATCTTGGGGTTGGGCAGAGCTGGAGGTGGTGAGAGATGAGCTCAGGGGGTCGAGAGATGAAGTCTGCAGGAGGAGGTGGCGGGGTGTGGATGGGTCAGGGAAGGTTGGGGGGGTTTCGGGTGGGGGAGAGTCTGATAAGTGGTTTGGTGAGTAGGAGGAGGAGGAGGTGTTGGCTGTGGCTATGGCTGTGCGTAGAGGTGTCAAACGGGATGGGCAGGCCCAACACAGCACGAGTCCAGCCTGTTTAAATAAGGCATGGCATGGCATGAGCACAAATATTAGTGGGTCGTGCTCGGCACGACACGAAAACTTAGGCCGAGCCAGGATCAAAAAATGAGGTTCAATGGATTGGGCCGGCCCGTGATCTGATATGCAGTAGCGGATCCAGGAAATATCCTTCCAGGGGTCAACCTCTAAAGGTTAAAAAAAAATTATACAAAATATTCCCATAAAAATGAAACGATAATATTATAATTCATAATTAATAGAAAAACCCGCAGTACAATTGTCCACGATATGAAAACGTAGCATTATAGTTTCATTATCAATACAAGCAAACACATCTTTCTCAATATAAACAAGTAAGCTATCACTCAACCATTGATCTCTCATTCTGTTGCAAAGTGGACCTTTCACAATATTCATAGCAGAAAATGCTCTCTCCACAGAAGCAGTTGCAACCGGTAAAATTAAGGCTAATGTGAGAAGCAAATAAACATAAATATATGTTATATGCAACATTTTCTCCACCATTTTTCTTGCAAGGCTACTAATCCCTTTCAATTGAGAAAAATAGGTCATCGTACGCATATAATTAATATAAATATCAAGTTGTTCTTCAAGTGCCAAGAGATCTCGGGGATTAAAATCTTGAGGATAAAATTCAGCAAAACGAAGTAGCTTTTGTTTGTTAAAAGCTATGAATGAATCATCCGGACTCAAACATGTCAAACAAAGAAGTAACTCAGTATTTACCTCACTAAAGCAACAATTTAATTCCGCAAGTTGCCACTCAATGATTTGAATAAAGATGTCCACACGATAATGATGGAGGTGTGCTATTCTAGGAGCTCTTCGACATTATCTCCATTGAGCTACATATGCATCATCCATGTTTGGAACCAAGATATCATGTTTGACACAAAAGGAAGATACTTGATCAAGCAAGGCTTCAAATGCATTCTCTCTCATGTGTTGTAGTTGGTCCTTGCAAACTTTGACTAAAGTAATTGCATTCCCAATGTCTTGGTCTTTCCTTTGTAATGCTTGTGACAAGTCATTTGTGGCTCCCAATATAGATCTCATGAAAAATAAGTGAAATACAAACTCAAAAGATATTTCTCTCAATGACCTATTTGCTTCACCTAGATTATTAGTGGAGTCATCCTCAATAATCAATTTAAGCACTTTCACCACAGATTTAAACATGGAGATGATACTAAGTAATGTACCATAATGTGAGTTCCAACGTGTATCACCAAGACGCTTGAGACAAGTTTCTTGATTTAAGCCTTGCCTTGTTGGAAAAGTATATTTTTCAAGAGCTTCCGTAATATCCTTTTGTAGTTGATCGCTAAGCATGTCACGACGCTTACACGATGCTCCAACAACATTAACCAAGCTGTTGCAAGATGTGAAGAAAGTGGAAATATCAGCATTTCCCTTTGCCATAGCCACAAGAGCTAATTGAAGTTGATGTGCAAAACAATGAATATAATAGGCACAAGAATTTTCTCTCTAAATCTGTGTTTTAAGATCATTGAACTCACCCTTCATATTACTAGCTTCATCATATCATTGTTCTCTTAGCATGGAAATGCTCAATTCCACTCTTGAAAATAATGTGTCAATAGCCTCCTTGAGTGAGTTTGATGTAGTGTCACTAACATGTTGAATGCCCACAAACCTCTCAATTACATCCCCACTTTTGTATACATAACGAAACACCACCGCCATCTGTTCTTTTACTGACACATTACGCGATTCATCAACTAATAAAGAGAAGAATGCACCATCCATATCCTTAATGATTTTCTTCGTAGTTTCAGTGGCACAAGCATTCACAAGATCTTTTTAAATTGTTGGAGCTATTAACTTGAGATTCCCCGGAGCATTTTCTAACACAATGGCTTTAACTTTCTCATCATGATCAGCAAGAAATTCTAAGAGCTCCAAATAATTCCCCTTGTTGCTTGAAGTGTCACTCTCATCCTACCCATGAAAAGGAAGACCTTGCCTTAACCAAAATCTCACACAATCAAGAGAAGATGTCAAGCAAATACAATAATCAATACGAGCTTGCTCTGATTGCTTTATCAAAACTGTTCGGATGTGTTGCTTTTGATTCATAAGATCCACACAATATTGTCAAGATTGATTATGAACACTCCCAACAGCTCCAACATGTTTCTTAATTTTATCTTTCTTTTTCCAATTCCTAAAACCCATCTCTATGAAGGCGTCGCTACACCCTTGACCAATTCTGAAATTGGATTTGAAGAGATAACAATAAAGGCAAAATGCAGTATCTTGACTAAAACTGTACTCCAACCAATCAAACTCATCAAACCACTTGACATTAAAGCGTCGATCATACCCTGAAAGATTAGTTTGTGGAAATGTGTGATCCTTAGGCTGTCATGGACCCTTTTGTAGATATGCTCTTTAAACTTCATCTCGAATGTTAAGATCATAATCCAACATTTGAGGTCGAAGTCCAGAGTCTGCAATAAGATTAGCGAAGATATCTTGCAACTCACTTTCTTTCGAACTATCCACATCTCTTGAAATACCCACATCTCTCGAACTCTAACTACCCACATTATTTGAACTAGAAGTAGTTGATACGAACTTTCTCTTAAAATAGCGTTCCATAACTGTATTGGTAGAAATAACCAATCAAGCATCAACAATAAAAAAAAAACCCATAACTTATGCAAACTAACCAAAATAAAATCTCAACAACTAATCAAATTTACCAAAATATAATCTAACATAAAAGTAAATCCCTAATTTATTCTAACTAACTAACCAAAACCAAAACCCTTAATTTATTCAAACTAACCAAGAAATATAATCTAACATAATAGTAAATCCCTAATTTATTCAAACTAACTAACCAAAACCAAAACCCCTAATTTATTCAAACTAACCAAGAGATATAATCTAACAAAAAAGTAAAACCCTAATTTATTCTAACTAACTAACCAAAACCAAAACCCCTAATTTATTGAAACTAACCAAGATATAATCTAATATAAAAATAAAACCCTAATTTATTCAAACTAACTAACCAAAACCAAATTCCCTAATTTATTCAAACTAACATAAAAGAGTAGCGCTAATTTATTCAAACTAACAAACCAAAATAAAACCTCAACAACAAACAACAATAACTAATCAAGAAAAAAACAAACATATAGCAATGTTACTAATTAATTAAAGCATAAAGAAACTAGGATAACTTACTTTCAAATTTGAGGGACAAATTGAAATCAAATTGAATTTGGGGGTCACTTATGTAATTTACTGTTGCGCCACTGCCACTTTGCTGCCTCCGCCGCTAGATTTGTGAGGGAAGGAAGTGAAGGTTGGGTTGGGGATTTAGGGTTAAGAAGTTGAGAGGTGAGAAATAAGTTAAACCTCATTTGGGGAGGGGGGAATTATCGGGCAAAAGCAGAGCAGCAAGCTGCGTTTTTTTAATAAATTTTTTTTAAAAAAAAACTTGTGCCAAAACAACGTCGTTTTGGCCATGTTAAAAAAAAAAAAAAAAAAAAACTTAAGAACGACGTTGTTTTGACGTCGAGCGAACAAAAAAAAGAAGAAGGTGAGTGCTGCGCTTCTTCTCCAGCTACACACAGGTTGCCCCTTTGGGGCATTTCGTCGAACACTTTGCGAGGTCAAGTTTGGCTGCTCTAATAGAGGATTTCAGAGGTTGCAAGGGTCAATTGACCACTCTTGCTCCTATGTGGATTTGCCTCTGCCAATATGGGTCAAGCTTGGCCAGAGCTCGCTTCAAGCACGGCCCGAGCCCAAGCCTGCTTCAAGCATGGCTCGAGCCCGGTCCACTTAACATTATTTTTTCCTCAAGCTTTGACATCTAATGTCATTGTTTATATATATATAATTAAATATATCAACATATATTTGATGTCTTTCATTTTAGGGAAATTACTTGGGTCCTTAATTAATTAAATATATCAACTACATATTAATTAAACAACTTTGGACTTGATATCTAATCAGTACATATGACATATATGCTTATCTTATAATCAAAGTGTATGGGCTTTTTTGTTCCAGCAGTTATAGATGGGTCCGGGCTATTGTAAAGAGCAAATGGGTGGAGTTGCCCCTATGTCTGAGTTCAAGAATTAGGCCCCAAGAGTGCTTCGAAAGGTTCGTGGAGCCTTACGAAGCATTTTGGTTTATTGCACCAACAAAACAAACAGCTGCTTATAGATCAATATTTTGGCTTAGCTTGAGAAGCTTGTGGCATGAGAGCTGAGCATTCATGAGTTTAACATTAGAGAGAGAAAGTTTGGATTTCCCGTGAGAAACAAAGGTTCAAAGCAAGGGGAGAGGGAGTTTTGGGAAGATTTGTTAGAGCATGTCCAGCAGCAGGGGTTGGGGGGGGGGGGGGGGGGGGGGGGGGTTGGGGGCGGGCTGGAGCAAAAACAGGTTTCCAGCAAAAAAATCTAGCCCGGGCAGAAGGTGGGACCCAGCGAACTGGGCTGGCCCGAGGGCAAGTCCAGCCCCAGGTTCAAAACTCGGGCAAACTGACGTCACGATGACGTCAGCGCTACAGTACCGACACAATACCGCTACAGTGCAGCGCACAGTATCACTCTGCCACGTGTCGCGTTCTGGGCTGTCCGATCAGAATTTTTCCTCAAATCCAACGGCAGTCAATTTTTGTGCAACAAAAAAATGAAAAAAAATCAAAATTTTTTTTAAAAAATACTGAATTTTTTTTTTTCTATAAATACCAACCAATACTCTTCACTTTTAACACCAAATCCTCATACATTTTATTCTTCTTTCTACTATTATTCAAGTTTTGAAATGTATCTTAAATTTGAAATTTGAAATTTATCTGAAATTTGATTTTTGAAATTTATCTTAAATTTGAAACTGAAAATCTTATCCGATATGAATAGTATTGACACGTAGGAACCCAAAAATCTTACCCGAAAATATTATCCAAAATAATTGTTTAAGTAAAAAAAGTTGTGAAAAAAACAAAAAAATGAATAGTAGTTGCCATGGCAAGGATTTGACTGCTGGAAACACACATAGCTTAATATGGCAAGGGCAGCCACTATTCATGTGAATAGTGTCAGCCCTAGCCCCCCCCTTGCCATGGCAAGGGTTTGACTGCTGCAAATGCTCTTAAAGGAAGAGAGGAAAAGATGAGGGTGGAAAGTTGGGTGCTTTGAGTAAATTTTCAGCAGCTTGACAAAAGTTTCGTCACGCTCTTAGATGGTTTGCCAGGAGAGAAAAAGGTAGAAGCTGGGAGAATAGGGCTTGAAATCAAAGGTTCCAACAGTGAGTGAGGATGGTTGCTCGCTTTGGATGTGTTGAGACGATGGGTAGGGGATGCCCCCTTTTATAGGCACTGGAAGCCCCAAATTTTATCAAGTCTTCTTCTCCATTTTTCTTCACTTTCTTTCATTCAATCCTCTTTGGTGAAATCTCCCCAACCCAAGCACATAGGAGGGGAGCTTTTTGGGGTTCCAAGACTTTCCTGCTTCCATTTGGGTAAGGCACCTCTTGCTTTTCCTTCTTGTTTTCCCACCAGAGCTTGCAGAAGAAAGAATGGGTAATGGTGCTAGTCCAAAAGGTAATTTACTTTCATTAGCACATGGGTTTGCTTGGTTTTTATGATGGCTTGTATTTGACTTGGTTTTGATTTGGCTAAGGTATTTTCAAGGGCGGTAGATAGTTTCCACGATGTTGGATATTTTATAAGGTGCTGGGCTGGGCTATTTTCTAAAGTGTTGGGTCGTTGGTGTTTTATTTCCAACAGCCTGTAAGTTTGCCTTAGTTTCATCAAGCTGCTGGAAGCAGCCTATCTGCGTGGATTTGCTTTGGTTTTGACAAGGTGTTGGACATTTTGACTGATGTGGGATATTTCCAAGTGTTGTAGGCCATTGGATATTTTCCTAAGGTATTGGGTTTTCTCTCTCATGCTTACCCATATGTTTGGGCTCAAGAAATGGGCTTGAGTTTTGGTGCTCCCAAGCAGCCTAAAACTTCCACTCCTTTGACCATCAATGGGCCTTGTGAATACTCATAACCATCCATACCACAACCCGCTCAACAAGCCCCAAGCATTTGCGTGGCTTGGGCCCACTTAAGCTTGTAGCTGGCTTGGTGTAAAAATAAGGATTTTCCGCTTGGTGTTGCGTGTTATTTGACATGCTTGTGCTCAAGCTTTGCCGTATTGTAAAGGGCTATAGTCGGGCCAAAATGGTGCTTGACGGGATAATAAGCATGGGTTCATAGAGCCAGTACATTTTACGGGCTTGTCAGGACCTTTATGCGTGGCGGGTTATGTATTTGCTTGGCGTGGCATGTGGACCATAGCTCGTGCAAGTGCACATGACAAACTCTTACATACCCAAGTCGGGTTTCCTCCCTAGTTAGGCTTCGTACTGGGCCATAAATATATTTGGGCCTAACCTTGAATTTTTTGGACCTCAATACAAAGTAAGACGTTTCTTCACATATAAAATAAGAAGTTGTTTAAAGATGAAAAGTTGAAGTGGACTTTGTGGAGTTGGACACTTTTTACCCTCCGCCCTTTCATATTGTTTGGATGTTTGATTGATTAATGTTTTCAAATAGTTCATCATTTCTTGTCTCTAATTACATTTTTAATGTTTAAAATTTGAATTATCTAGTGGAAAAAAAAATCAAGTGAAAAAAAAAAAATCAAATTCAATGGGTTGGTTCTTGGGCCCAAGTACGGTATGAGCACGAGCACGGGCACGACACAAGCTCGGCCCGGCCCGTTTCAATGTGGACATGGGCTTTGGGCCGAGCAAGGATCAATGATTTTACTAAATGGGCCGACCCGGCCCGACACTAAAATGTTAAAAGTACAAGTTTAAATGGGATGGGTTGGCCTGGCCTGACCAGTTTGACACCTCTAGCTGTGCGTACCGACTGGGTTTTCAACAATTTTTAATTTTTCTATACTTCTTAATCCTATTTTTGGTTTTTAATCAATTAACTTTATATTAATTTTGTTTAAAAAAATTCTTTGTATTTCTATTCTTTATGGATCTCAGCTATTTTATCCTTTGAATTATGACCCTAAATCGAACTTAACCACTAGAGTGTCTAATTTTTTTTTATTTTAAAAAAAGTGTTAAAAAGGATGCTACTTTTCCAAATCTCCATGATTTGGAGAACTAAGTCATTTAAGGGCATTTAAGTCTAACCTCAAATTTGAGAATTCTAACACTATGAAAAGTTTAGCTACATCATATAGCCTACATGTCTTTAGATGATTCAAAATGTGATTATTTTTTAAAATTTCCCCTCGTAACTAGTATCTTGCCCATGATCGTATTAAAGATATATTGAAACTATAACTTATTGTAAGAAATAAAAATTAAAAGAGAAAAGTGCATAAATGCAATAAAAAGAAGAATATTGCTAATGAGATTTTATTTTTTGTATAAGTCTTAAAGTAAATTTGATAATCTGATCCGAGCTGAATCTAATTCTTCTCATATATGAATTGATAAGTTAAATATGATAATCTGAAAATATGATCCAAAATCAATAATTCGAAATAAACTTATCATATATGAAATATGCCAAATTTGACCTAAATTTGATCCATTTCAGAGGTCTACCTCATAGCATATATTATAAACATTTTAATTTTAATCTCATCAACCCGGCTTATTTGAGTCCAACTCGGGTTGAGTTGACTCTAGCTCATGTCAACTTGAGGTTTGAACTAGGGCTGGGCATCCAAACCAGAAACCGAATAAAATCAGCAAAACCGAATCGACGGTCCCGGTTGGTTTGGGTTTTTTCAATTTTTGTATGGTTCAGTCCCAGTTTGTAATATTCAAAACTATCGGTTTAACCGAACCAGATCGGTATTGTAGCATTTGTACACGTGTTAAGCGTTTATTTGTTATTGGTGTAGAACCTATAGACCACATCACAAAGAATTCCTTCCCCGAGTCACTCTCTCGACTTAGCCCTAATTTCTCCCATAGAATGAAAACTCATCCATTTCCCCTAATGTTCTCCGCCTCTTCTAGCATTGTTTCTTCCCTCGCCGGCGCATTTTCCCTCCTCGTCACCTCTTCCATCGCCGTCACCATCTCTCATATCTCAGTTCTCTCTCAGCATCCCTTACTCTCACCATCTCATCTCATCGAATGAAGCCATCTCTCAGCTCTCATCTCTCATTGAAAATGAAGATATCTACACTGATAACTTATCTGAGGTAATTTTTTCAAACTCTCAGATAAGTTTTCTGATTTTAGCATCATTTATATGTTAGATTGTTATCTATATGTTATCTAAGAATGTTACTTGGTTTTGGTTAATTGATTTTTGCATCAATTATTTGGCTTTGGTTTTTTTGGTTTTTAGGTTCAATTCTATTATATATAAGCATGTTATTTAAATGTTTTCTGATTTTGGTTTCAATTTTAAATTGCAGTTAGGTAGTGTACTGCACATTTGGAGAATGATCAATTTCTTTGATGTGCTTGCTTATAGGTTAGTGTGATGCACACTTATTGATTCAGTTTTTTGCTTCTGCTGCTGTTGTGTTTAGTTGTTGAATCATTGCTACTACTGGTTGTGTTATGTGTTTAGTTATGCATTAGGTGGTGGGAGGTATATTAAGGCCAGTTTATGTTATAGCACTAAAAATGTTGGCCAGTCTAGAATGTATTTCACAAACTCTTACCATTAACACACCTCTCACCCCAATTGAGACTCCTCATCCTGATGATGCACAAACATTAAAGGGGAATCACCTAATGTCCCCCTCCCCTCACTTCCTCCTAAGAGATAACCTGCTAGGAAACCATCTAAGGTATGGAAGCAATTTACTAAGGAACCAGTTCAAACGGGCAGTGATGTAGGGCCTAGGGTTTCTTAAACATCTACTTTAATGCAACATTTGAAGGTCCAATACAAGGGGGGTTCACCATTGAAAGATGATAACAAACAAAAAGTTCTTTGATTTGAGAACAAAGGAGGCCTAGTTGCACATGGATTTAGCAAGGAGAGAAAAGGCCAAACTAAAGAGTATCTTGAGTGTAAATTCACAAAGAGTGTCTCTTACTACCGACACTTGGACTTCTATTTAAAATTTGAATTATATGGCTCTCACTGCCCATTTCATTGATGATGGTTGGAATTTGCATAAAAGAATCCTAAATTTTTGTCAAATTTCAAACCATAAGGGTGAAGCCATTAGAAGACTAATAGAGAAGTGTTTGGCAGATTAGGGAATAGAAAAGGTGTTTAGTATCACAGTTGATAGTGCAAGTGCTAATGATGGTGTAGTTAGGTATATTAAGAGCCAATTAAGTGATTGGAATACACTTTTGTGTGATGGGGAAATGTTACATATGAGGTGTTGTGCTCACATAACCAACTTGATTGTCTTTGATGGGGTGTTTGAATTGCATGACACAATTAAGAGTATTTGCAAAGCATGTAGGTATACAAGATTCTTACCATCCTGGCCAGAAAAGTTTAGGCAATGTTTATTTTTGGCCAAGATTGGTAGCAAGAGTTTACTACCTTTGGAATGTAAAATAAGATGGAATTCCACATACTTGATGTTAGACGCTGCCTTGAAGTTGCAAAAAGGTTTTGATAGGTTGGCATTGGAGGATGCTAACTTTGAAACTTATTTTAATGACGTTAACAAGGATGAAATACCAAAACAAAACAAAAGAAGGTTTGGAGGGGAAGCAAGCTTGAAGACAAGGGTGAGACCTCCAACAGTGAAGGATTAGCGTTATGCAAGGGACTTTGTTACTCTCTTGAAAAGATTTTACGATGCCACATTAAAGTTTAGTGCTTCGAAGATGGTCACTGCCAATGCACCCTTCCATGCGATGGCTAAAATTGTGAATGCGTTGAATGGAATGATGCAAAGCCGAGACCCTTTTATGAAAAGGGCAGCAACTTCAATGAAAAAGAAGTACGACAAGTATTGGGGACAAATTAGGGTTATGAACAAGCTTATAATACTGGTTGTACTTGATCCAAGGTACAAAATTGACTATGTTCAGTTTAACCTTCCTTTTTTTTGGAAATAGATGAATCCAAAGCTGAGGAGATAATAGTTGAGGTAAAGAAGGTTTTAATGCATTTGTATGAGGAGTACAAGAAAGAGAACCCATCTATTTTCCACTATGATGTGGAAGAAATCACAGAGAGTGGGCCGGATCAAAGTGTTGAGAGTGATCCAATGCTTGAGCAATTTATGAGATCAAGAAAAGATAAAGATGTGGTACAAATTGGGAACGAAGTTGATAAATACTTATTGGAGCCTGCTGAGAATCTAAAAAATTTAAAGTTTAATTTGTTGGGCTAGTGGAAAGAACACTCTCCAAGGTTTCCGATCATGTCCAAGGTTGCAAAGGACATATTTGTTGTTTCCATTTCGAGTGTGCATTCAAAATCTGCCTTTAGTGCTAGAAAAAAGGTTGTGGATCCTTTTCGGGCTTGTTTGACTCCCAAAACAGTTGAAGCCCTTATATGCACAAATGATTGGTTGAGAAGTGAGGGTTTTGACTTCAACAAGGAGCCCACTGAAGATGAATTGGAGTTGTACCTATCTTCGGAGAAACTGGAAAAAGGTAAGGGTTTGGTATTGTTATTGTTTTTAGTTTTAATTTGTGTGTTTTAACTTTGTAAACATTAATTTATTTTATGTTTTATGTTCTTGCAGAAGTTGAATCATTTCAATTAAATGGACAACCTCTTAGTGACACACTCATTCCCACGAATTGATTGAAGAAACAAGATGGCAGTGGCTGCTACACCAATCTTTTTTAATTTATGTTGCTTGGATGCTTTGTAATTTCTGGTGTTGTTCCTTTGATTGTTGTTGAAACTTGTGATATACTAATATCTATCTTTCATGTTGTGTTGAATTTGTTAAATTGATGTTTGATGTTTGTCATTTGTGTGATGATGGATTGTAATGTGTTAAATTCATGTGTGATGTTTGTCATTTATGATATTTGAGGATTAATGTGTGATGATGGATATTGAATATATGATGATGATGATGCTGTTGTACAGTTTTTAACATATGATTTTGGGCTAAAAAATGCTTTGAATATGTACAGCTTTATATACTTTGAATTCATGTACATGTTTATGTGCTTTGAATTGGGCTCATAAATGTATTTTGTGTGAAATTTGGGTAATTTCTAAGAAAGCCCAAAAACCCAAACTGAACCAAACCAAACCAATAAGTTCGGTTAACCAGAGTCATTGGTTTACACCAGCTATGGTTTGGTTCCGAATTCCATATATGATAGCCACACCGACACCTACGGTTCGGTGTCCAGGTTGGCCCCAAAATCGAACCAACCCAGATCGAGCCCAACACTAGTTTGAACCATGCCTATTCAAACTCCTACCAATATGCGCCTCTAATCTCTACTAATGTTTTCCTACCTCTACTAATCCCACACACTAAATTCAACTTGTCTAGAAAACCTTAGATTCAATTTCCCAAGATCAAGAATCAACTTCAATCATCCATGTGGCCGCTAATTATCTCTGAGGCCAAAATCCTCCACTTATAGGTCAATAAATGCATGTCCTTCAAGAGCTCTCAAAGAACCAACTTCAATGTGATGGTCATTGTACCCTATGAGACCGTGATTGTTAACATACCCTACCTTTGCATTGAATTTATTTTTTTGGTTGGGCATCATCACTTGAAGCCCAAAAATAAAACTCAACTCTCTTACACTAATCCATCAATGAATTCAAAGCAAAACAATATAGTGGATGATGGCATTAGAGGCGTGGATATGAGACGGGGAGGGATGAGGAGGTTGACATCGTGATGAAGATAAAAGAGGGTGAGACCATGAGGGAGACAAGGGAGGCTAGGAGAGATGAGGATACTACAATTTTGGTGTTAAATTCGTAAGAAAAATGATTTATATTATCAATATGTGTGACAACATCATATAATCAATCCGGTTTGGTTTTTAAGTGGTAAAAATTGAGAAACGAACAACTTTAAGCCAAAACTAATTTTCCTGGTTTTTTCCATATCGATTTGGTTCAGTTCATTAGTTCAAATGCCCACCCTTAGTAAAGTACTAAGCCCATGTGAACCTCATTTAAACCGATAAATCGAGCTGAATCGAGTTGAAAAAAAAACCCAAAAAGAAAAATTATGTTGACCAAAAAAGTCAACCGAGGCACAAAAATTGAACATGATAGTTTGGATCAGTTCCCATCCAGGTTCTTGCCTTGGAAAAATTAGTCTAAATTGAATCAGACGGGTTATGTTAAGTTTACTAGTTCATTTATATCCAAATTTATTAGTAAGCCAAATTAATATTCAAATCATATTAGTAACCCCAAGTAATATGAAGATACTTAATTCCAATTAATACACAACTGGCTTAGTCCCAATTTATACCTCACTAAATAACAACTCCAGCACTACTTCTTTTTCTTTTTGGTGAATCATACTCATTCTTCTTGTTACGCCTCATTCTTTCTCCCCTTTTCATATTTTCTCTTTTTCCTATTTCTCCCTTCTTTCTACTTCTCTCTTCTTCCTATTTCTCTCTTCTACACATCTTCCTCTTTTCTCTTCTTCCAAACCGCAGACCGGCCAAACCAAACTGAAACCGTATAAGTTTGATTTGGTTCGGTTACTCAAGCACTTTGTATGAAATCGAATTGAATCGGATTGTGTGTAAGTTTCGATTTCAATTCCAATTCGAGAGGATAAATTGTCGGTCCAATTCAATTCCTCTAGACACTTTATATGAAAATTGAACTGAACTAGACTGTATACGTAAGTTTTGATTTTAGTTCCAATTCGAGGAATAAACCGGACCGTGCCCACCCCTACTTATATGTGTCACACCTCTTTCTTTTCTTTCTTACCTCTCTCTCTCCCTCTCTCTCATACTTCTTTTTCTTTCTTTTCTATCTCATTCTTCAGATAACTCCCCATAATTTTTTGGCCTGATATCTCTCCATTCCTTTTTTTTTTTCCTTTAGATATATATATATAATGTTTCTATGCCATCTCTCTCTCTATCTTCCCAATTATTATTCTTTTTTAAGATTTACGTCAAGTTCTATATCTAGTTTTCCTTTTCATCTCTCTTTGTGCATCTTTTCATATCTCCCTATCTTAATTTGGTTCACGTATCATCACGCTTTTATTTAGCCTTTTTCAGATCTAATCTTAGCAAGAGATGTGTTTGAACTTTCTGTGATTTTTTGAATATGTATTTTGGTTTGAGTTGTAGAGATCTATTACGTACAAACCTTATACTGATAAAGAAGTAGAGTACATCAGAGTAGACAAGTGTTGCTGCAAGAAATAGTGTTGTTGCATTAGGTTTAGACTATCGTTCGTATTCCAACAAAAAAAATATCAAGGTTTGTGTGCAATTTAGAAAGTTGGCATGGACCTCTATGTCATGAACCTTTGAACAAACTCTATTTAATTAGTAAAAGCGAAGTATTGATTGAGAATATAAGATACATTTATCGTATAGAATACATAGCAGAGAAAATTTGCACAACAATTTAGATCAATTTTAATAAAAAGTAACGAAGTCCCATGTAGCAACTTCTAATTGATAAAGCTTTAAACTAGGTTCCACTCTCTGCATCTGAAAGTATCTTTCTTTTTTTTTTTTTTTTTTAGTACAAGCAATAGTCTAAACTACGAGAAAAGGGAGTTTCTCACATACACACAACTAAAATTCCATGAGGTTTCGAACTTGAGACCTTTGGTTTGCCATGGGATTCCTTTTCTTTGTTTCCAATATTGCAGGTAAATATGGATCATTAGTTGTGTTGACTATCCATAGGATGAAGTCAATACGATCAACAATACATCAGTGTGATTTTGTGATGAACGAAATCAATGGTAGGAAAAATATTTGGTGTCACATGCGTACCAGGTGATCAAACTAGTAGAAGAAGTTGAAAAAGAAAAAAAAAAAAAAAAAGACCAGACCTTGCTCTACAGATATTTAGAACCAAAAAAAAAAAGGAAAAAAGGAAAAGAAAAATATTTACTACAAATTATCATGTTCAATAACTTGTGCCCCTCTCCAATCCTCACCAGGCTTGACAACCACAGGTACCAGCATTGAAGCAGGGCCAGTGCATATAAAATACTCCTCCCCATATTTCTCATAGAAAGAACCAGGGCTGGATAAGTAGATATCCTCAAATCCCATGCGTATCACCCTATAGAAGAGCTCACGCCCCTGAAATTCACAAACCAATAAGTTGGAAAAAACACAAATTCATTATGTGTATATAAATATGTACTAGAACTAATGTCATTGGTAATTTTCCTCGTCGGACAGTGAATCTGAACTATTGATTAGGTGAGGTCATGATTCCAAGTCACGCAATCCCATAAAAAACTGGCAACTAATTACAATTTTTGATTTTACATATGGCAAGACTCAATTATTCATTCCTTATGTTTTGCTGAATTTTTTTATTTATTTAACGACACATCAAACTCTTGTTCATGAGATTTGAATAGACGGATCATCACCGGATATATTTTTGTTGATTAGAAGTTAGATTAAGAATATTTAGCAAAGAATGGTTACCTGATCCAGTGTTTCATATTTGGAAGGTGGGGTGTTATAAATTGGCTTCAGTCTCTCTTTAGGAGGGGCAGCATAAACCCTGCTGAGCTTGTTTTTCAAAATGGTGAAAGGCACATCTTGGTGAGTCCAAGAACCTGGCTTTTCTTCAGGCTGAGAACCAAAATCGAACCACCCTGGAGTGTCAGCTTTCATTGCTTCAGCAGGAGACAAAATCTCAAAAGGAGAAGACAGTGGAGGGAGTGCAGTGTAAGCACAGCCCTTGAGACCTTGGATTGCCGCCCCGCTTCGTCTTTTGAACTTGAAATGGCTGAGTATGGCATTGGTCAGAGTCACCGGCTTCCGGCCTTTGTTTCTCACAATAACAGCCGTTGCCATGCTTACCGGATATAAACTGACGACATAGGTTATGTCAAGTGTTCCACTAGCGCTGCTTAATTCAACCTGCAACAAATCTAAGTGCCAAATCAATGGAAAACCAAGGAAACAAAAACTATGTCCTCAAATTTCATCATTTCAATATATTCTAGGCTCTCTAGTTTTGTATCTGTGCATTGTTTTGGTAATTTCATGATCAAAATCTTATGTATTTCTAACAACTAAGGTTTTGGTCATTTAAACTTTTGATGTCTCTGTATTTTTGTTTGTTTCAAATGGAACCAAAAGAAAGAAAGAACGAAAAAAAAAATACCTGGAGAGCATCGATGGAATCGGAATCAACATCTTTTACTGTCCATTCAGAAGTGGAAACAAGTGAGCCTTTGGAGCCTGCTTCTGATATATCATTCAAGACCAAACCAATTCCTCCCTTGGCTTTGGTAGAATTAGCATCTGTTCCATTTCCTGGAATTGTGTAAAGAACTTCTTGGAAGCCGTCGTCCTTCCAGTACACCTTTGGCTTGTACGAAGTCACATGAGCATTGGGTATTTGAAGCCTTAATGAACTGCCATTTCTGACTGTGAGTTCAACAATGGGGATGTTATCAGACTCCAAGAACTTGATGCCTTTTCTCCCAAATTTTTCAGTAAGGTTCTCCGGCACAGAAACCGTCGGTGCAGAAACAGACTGTGAAGAAGAAGAAGCTCTTATCATCTTTGAATTGGGAACAGAGAAGGAAAGAAGAGAAGCCATGAGATAGAGAGAATGAAGAAGCTTTTGACAGCTTCCACACACATTAGTCACTAGTCTGCTAGGCTCATCCTTATTTGCCCAACTGTTTTGTCTGGATATATACTTTGGACTTATGCGACCACTTTTTCTCCTGCGCCCATCTGCTCAAAGTTCACAAAAATTTCTTTGCCAACTTTAAGCCCGCCAAATATCTGGATTAACTTGGTAAGTATGTAACTTTCGCAGTAGAGCACTTATCCTTTGTACCCTTTCATACCAATGACAGGAATTACCACTTATATCCTTCGTATCCATGACGAGAATTCGACTCTCACCCTCCCCGGCATAAGACCTCCCTTCAAACCCCAAGAATTATTAGGATTAATGAGGGTATATATTACAGAATAAGGTAGGAATTACAAGCATACATCTTCACATAAAAACCTCCAGACCTCATATGTCAACGGCCATTTGGTCTAATAACAGTCTCCACTTGTTGAAAGTAATCCTGAATTCAAATCTCACGGACACGACAATTGTTATCCATCCTTATATTAGCATGAATTGATGTTGACCTTTCAAATGATAGTTGGAGTTGCACATCGATTCATATTCAAAAGGGAAGTAATTCTCTCCCTCAATGAATCTTCGTTCAAAAGAAGGCAGCTATCAAATATTGGTTACAAAAATGCAAGTACCATCCACGGTAAATTAATTAGTGAAAGCTTGCCGAGCATTAACCTTAACCATAATTGAGCACAATCCACATATTACAAAACCAGGATGAATTCTGGCATACTTGAAAAGAGAAGGACCAAATACAACAGAAAAGAAAATACATTCAAGCTTCTCACTAAACATGGCTCAAGCACCCGATCATCGTTTCAATCCAAACCTACCCAACAAGGGCATACCATGATCATCGTTTCAATCCAAACCTACCCAACAAGGGCATACCATGTGTCCATTGTAACAGAAAAGTAGCATTTACAAAGCATGAACTGCAATAAGTTTCTTTTTCTCCTAAACAAAATTGTTACTAAAATGGAACAAAAGATCCCTAACACAAGCAAAGATAGTCAATTGTCATACACACAAAATTAGTCCTCATCCATCCCTGCAGGCTGATCTCTCTTACTAGGGCCACCTGCTGGTTTTGCCATTATAATCTGCAAGATAGTCAAAGCATTGTCAACAACCTTTTTTTTCATGAAGGTATTAAACATTAAATAGGCTGCAATCAGATAGATTCATCATTTCTCACACATTTTTAGCTAGCCAGAAAACCCCCAGCATATAGATTTTCTATTACTATCAAACCTTCTGCACTGAAGCTATATTCATTATAAAAGTTCAACATTTCCCAAAAGTAACTTTCAATTTTATTTTATTTTTCCAAGTTAGAAACTAACATTTGCTACCGTTCTTTTTGAGTTATAAAGGAGTTTGTGTTCTGAGTACACACGTGCATACATGCATCTGTACCAAGTTAGGGGAACTTAAAAACAAAATAAAAGACAAAAAGACTTCACAAAAAGTATAAAATTAAATAAATAAATAAAAAGAATAGTCAACTAATTCATAAAGCCTCGACTTTTTTTTTAAACTGTATGTAGTTTAACATTTTTTCTGCTTTGGCCTCAAAAGAGCAATTACGGATTTAAAGATGCAGTTCATACCAAATTTGGGTACTTCAAAATTAGCAAAACCATTGACAAATACGTAGTTACTAGTTACCTGATCTACCCGTAGAACAGTACAGGCAGCATCTGCAGCATACTTGAGAGCAAAGAACCTGCAACAAACAGCCCAAGAAAGAAGATTGATACCTATATCTCATATGAAACAACTTTCTGGCCAACTTAAACACATTGATTTCAATAAATTAATGAAACAGAACTATCTAAAGTTCATAAATATTCAAAATGTTTGAAGTCGAGATGTTTCCAAGTTACTATTTATCAGTTACCCAAATGAATCCTCACTTATTCCCGAATGCTATAATTCGTAAAAATCCTAAATGCAAACCATCCATATTATTTGTAAAACAAATAAAAAATAAAAAGGTTGGCATTGTCACTTGGTTATCCTCTGGAAACCAACAATTTACTGAAAAGGAAAGATAAGAAACCTTTCGTAGTGGATATGTGGCTTAACTATTTACACACATGGAATATAATAAAGAAAATAACTGAATGACTGGGTCCCATGGTGAATAAAGGCTTTCAGCACAAAGATGTAGTTGTTTGACCACCAAATCATGAACTAAATTTTATACATCATATGCAGATAACCTCCTAGCCCAATTAGCCAGCCAATGGACTTCACAACGCACCACAAACCTCAAAACACCCAGTGCCAGTAAGTCACAGTTTGATACAGAAAATCAACAGAAAGGATACCAATAAGATGAACCATTAATGTATGCAACAAGAACTAATTGGCTATCAAAACCACCAAAAATGGGATTACTAAAAGCTTCCTCTACAAACAAATTCTAGATCCAAAATTAATGTAAAAAAAAGTTCAGAACCAAAAACGCATCAAACATCACAGCTGTAACAACATTCAATGTATTGAGAACTTTCACATAAACACATGAACTGTTACAAAGACAAAGAGCAGCTTACTTAGTTATGTGGAGGTCCCAAATATTAAGAGTTGACACATCTTTGCAACGGCCTTCCTCCAAGTCGAGGCCAACTTTGGTATTTCCTGATGCATGTTCAGCATATAGAGAAGATATGATCTCCATTGCATTAAGCCCAGCATTTTCAGCTAGCGTTTTAGGCACCATCTCGAAGCTTTCAGCAAATTTTGCTATAGCATACTGATCCAATCTGCAAAACCATTGTTTCTTTAGTAGGTTATTGCACTACTGCCCAATCAGAAATCTCAGACTGGGAAAATGATTACAAAATCAAGTTCCAATAGTTGGTCTAGACATCAATATTCTATTTTATGTTTCAGGGACAACATCTTGAGAAAATCATAATTCACACCATTTACCCTGTTTCCGTAAAAGAGAATTCCTTTACTCTTTTAGCTAACTCAATTTCAGTAGCTGCCGCTCCAGGAACAATGCGGCTATCCTTGCACATTGCCTGAAAATGAAATGCATTACGACAGTAAGATAATAATTCCAACGGTTTGGACATCTGATTAAACAATTTATTCAAAAGTTCCAGAGAACCATATGCTAACAATGATTACAGAGGTAAAACAAAACCAGCCTAACAAGAACATACAACATTCTGAATGTTCCTTGTAAATTACCTTGTAAGTGTTCACTCCGTCATCAACTGCTCTTTCCAGGTCATCTAATATACTGTCAGTACTCCCTCGTAGAAGTACAGTAGATACAGAATTACCACCTTCTTCATTCTTCACAACAGTGACCTACATGACAAATCATTGGACATGTTAAAACGAAATAAGGGAAAACAAATGGGGCAAGAATAAGCAGATTTATTGACAAAATACTATGTAAATCACTGTTTTATACTTGCTTATTATCCTTGAATGAAAGTTAATACTTGATTTTAATTCTTTTATATAGTTTATAGATTTTTCAATAAAACTAATGTGTCTCTAAAGGCTTATGCCACGTTCTGCAAGACATGTAATGACTCTCGCCAACACCTTGCCTCTGAAAACACTGATGTCCATGAAAAGATTTTTAACATACCCGAACACCAGCAATTTCCTCAACCGAGACAGAGTCAACATATCCCAGATCATCTGGGTTAGGCTGGCAAAGCTTCAACTGTTGCAAACATAAAAAGTATATTAAGAAGCATTCAATACATTTCTCATAAAATTTCAAATTCTATTAAAATTACCATAGCAACAGCACCCGTTGTACGGCAAAATCGTCTCAATTCAAATTTTGAACTGATTTTCAGCACCATAAGCCTGGAATCAATAACCCGAAAAGTAAAACACTAAATTATCTCATGATCTCTAAGAGACCCAAATAACTTCAAGGGCGTATTGCACATTTAAGTGTGTATCTAAAGTCAAGTGCAACATTAGTAGATATGCATACATGTATGACAAGACAATAGAAAATTGATACTTACTTGTAACGCTCACAGAAATGCAGTGCCATCTCTCCAACTGCTGCTCCACTCACAATTACTTTCGCACCTGAATCAGCAACTGCTTTGATGAGCTCCTCAACTCTAGCTTCTTCAGTCTTTGCATAATTTTCTAGCTAGAAGATGCCAATAAAAGGCTTATTAGAAGCCATGTGAGACATAAAACCTAACTCTGCAAACAAATTATGGAAACAGAAAGGCAAAGGCATTTTCTATATCCAAGACAAGCAAGTTAGGAAGATCAAAATTAATATGCACACAACTTTAATATGCAAAGACTACAGTAACAGGCATCAGATATGATACTACCAACCCAAGAGAAAGAACAGGTCAAAACAGTTAAAAATAAAACATACTAGGATCATTACAAAAAAAAACCTGAGAGTTTAAAAACCATCCAATACGAACAGTTAACACTTCTCAAAGATAACTGCAATCCAGAAGGAATCTTCTTTTTTAAAAAGTACCTGATCAGCAGTATGAATTAGGACAGTTCCTTTGGTCTCAGTTGCAGAGGTATCGACACCACCAGCAAACACAGCAACCTGAAAAGGTGTAAACAAATATACAAACCTTAGAAACCCAAACCCATGAACCATACATTTACACCACATAAAAAGCTTGAAAGCTTTTATCATAAAGAAAACAGCAACTGGATCGCATAACGAAAACAAGTATGACCAAGTATAAAGAATTATAAACTACCAAAAAAACATACTGTTAAGCAGAAACCAAAAGATACAAAGTTTGTCAATATTTTCTAAATCCATAGCTCAAAACACAAACACAACATTAAAAATAATTTTGGCTAACCAAACCCAACCTATTTTTATAATTCAACAATCTACAAAAGAAACATTTAACATACTTTAAAAGAATCAAAGTACAACTCAATGCTAAAGAATCATGAATACTCACAAAAATTACTAAAAGGACAACTCAAAGCAATCACTGAATGAGTAAATCTGTCAGAATTAATAATTGACCATGATCAAACACAACACTTATTACATATAAGTTAAGCAAAAATCAATATACCTATAAACAAATTTTTCAAAACAGAAGTGTGCTAACCTTGGCCTTCTCCATTCGCTTTATACTGCCCACAGCATCAGTTTTCAAAACCATACCTCGAACTACTGTACAGTTATGCAAACCCCCACCCACAATCTTTGCAACACGTACATTATCCACATTAAAGTTTGCTGGGTTCTTGGGGCATACTTGTATGCATGCCTATATTGTCCAATAAAAAATCTACCATCAGAACTTGCTTAGTAACACATTATTGTTCTTTCTTTTCCTTTTCTTTTTCCTTTCTCCTAAATAGCTGAGCAGCTAACATAGAAATTAAGCAATAACAAATAAGGGTATGCACGTTATACTTACATCGGCAACAAGTGAGGATAAGATATCTTCCTGTCCAAACTGCTTGCTGGCAACAGCTGCCTTCATTCTAGAAACCACTTCTTCTTTGTTACGGAC
This sequence comes from Prunus kanzakura, assembly GCA_020521455.1. NCBI lineage: Eukaryota > Viridiplantae > Streptophyta > Magnoliopsida > Rosales > Rosaceae > Prunus > Prunus kanzakura. The sequence goes on along the minus strand of BPUM01001150.1, from coordinate 17,285 downwards.
ATCCATATTCTCAGAACCTGGCTCTACCTGTTCATCTAGGATTTCGATTGTCTGAAATATTCCAACAAGCGAGTAAATAATCAGAACGGAAGAATTCTAATAACCCAAATGCGTAACCAATCAGAAAATCATTGGCAAACCTTTTTGATGGCTTTATTGTACCCACTGATGATCTCACTTGGGTGCAGGCCCATCCTTATAAGCTCCTCTGCGTTTTGCAGGAGCTCCCCAGCAAAAGAAATGGTCAGATTGGCACCATCACCAATCTCCTCTTGCTGAGCCCTGCCTGCCAAAACCAAAAGCTTGGCAGCAGGATGCTGAACCTCAAGCTCATTGACAATGGTGGCAGCATCATTTGTCACAAATAGCTTGTCCAAATGATTGATAACCATCTTATTCATACCTGAGCAGTAGTGAGTACAAAAACAAATTTTAAGAAACGAACTAAGTTCAAATCTGATAAACAGAGACTGTGAGTTTTAGAGTAAGAAAGCGATACCATTGGGACCCAGAGAAGTTCGAGTGATGGCAGAGAGTTGCTTGCAGGCATCGATGTTCTTCACCACCGCTTCGTCCAAACCGGAGAGGTGCTTGTGCCCCTCCTTTAGCATTGATTGTATTCCGTAAGGCTGCATTTCAAACCCCTTCTTCTTCTTCTTCTTCTTCTTTTCACTGAAACTTAAACCTAGAAATGGCTACCTAAACCTTGCTCCCTCCAACTGAAGCCTGTTTCCTTTCAGCCGGTCTCTTCTCGGTGCTTCTTCGCTTTTTTCCTTTCAGCACTTTCTTTTTTCTTTTCTTAGGGTTTTTTTTTTTCTTTTTTTACATTACATTACATTCTTTTTTCTTTTTCTTTTTTTGTCATTGGGAGAAAAGAAAGAGTTTTTATTAAAAAATAGCCAAAATTTACCCTCCACTTTCAAAAATGTCAGTTTTTTCAAAATCTTTCAAATATAGCCAAAAACTCACATAAATAGACACAAATGCCCTTAAAAATTAAAACCCACATAAACTTAAAAAGTTCCAATATATTTTGAGTCCTAGTTATTGATATAGACTTGGTATCTGACTAAAGATCGAGACTTTGAAGAAAATTGATGCGTGAACTCATAGATGCCCAACAAAACCTGTTAAAAAAACATGTACGAGTATATGTTTACCAAAACATACCTAAACTGATGAATATTTCAATTTCTTGTTCCTACCAAGCCAAAGAAACGAAGAAACGAAGAAACAATTGAAAGAAAGAAGCAACCGCACGAAGAAGCACAAAATATGCATAAAGAAAAAGAAGATCACTCACCAATAGTTCTACTAAGGTGCATGTGATTCCAAACTTTGTGTAGTAGGGTTTTGCATTTTAGGTTTATTTGGGTTGTAATTTTTAAGGGCATTTTGTGTCTATTTAGGTGAGTTTTTGGCTATATTTGAAAGATTTTATAAAAACTGACATTTTTGGAAGTGGGGGGTAAATTTTGGCTATTTTTTTATCAAAACTCGAAAAGAAACCCTGGGGTTTTGATTATGGGGTTTCGATCCTGGGTGTCAAGAAGGGGGAAGGGGAGGGACACAACCACTGTGGTAACCCCACTCGACTTTAACACGCGCTGACCCACTTGCAAATTGGCTTTTATTGTAATGATTATGATAATAGGATCAACTACGTAAAACCGCCTAAATTATGGGGTTGTTACAAATTCATACATGAAGTTTGAAGACCCTACAAATAGGTATCCAAACTTACGGAAACCATACAAATAAGACCCTCCGTTGTAAAATCTATTAAAAGTTGATGTGGTAGATGTGGGTTCTAATTTTTTGCTAATATAGACTAAAAAACTTAATTAAAAAGGGAACATTTTTTATCACCACTTTAACTCAATGTGTACCCTCACCGTCCTTTTTAAAACTTGACACTTGTCCATCCTTATAATCATAGTTAACTTTTTGTTTTTAAAACTTTTTAAGTATTTAAAAATATTTATAAAAAAAAGTATAATAATAATTAAATAACATTAAACTCTCACTCCTTCTCTCTCCCTCCTTCTCGACCCACCACACGAGCCACCCCCCTTAGCAACCCTAGCCACCATTCCCTCTTGCAGCAGTCCCAGCCACCTCCTCCAACCAAAACCACCACCCACACCAACAAGACCCATGAAAGGCACCTTCAAGCATCTGATGTTTCTTCAACTCTTATGTCCAATCAGCCACTCAAAATACAAACCAGTGCCTTCCACCAAAACCCTCTAGCTCTACTTTCCCGACCACCCCCACCAAATCAAACCAGACAAATTCCATAAGCAACATTTAGAATCCACAATTCCAACCCAAAATCAAACACATCCAAGACTGGAAATGTGGGAACACGTATTTCTACAACCAGTAGATGGGCGACATGTGGAAAAAGAATATTTTTTAGGTCAACTGATTACCCTAATTAAATCCTATTTAATTAGGGAAATTATCTTTGATGCAAGATGAGAATATCTCCCTAAATCAAGGATGAGATTTCCATCAAATCTCTTTGATTAATTCCAATCTCCTACTTATGGATAAGAATAATCCTAACCAAATAAGGATTATTCATCGAACCCTAGTACACAAGGGCCTATAAATATATAGATTATTTTTCAAATTGTATAGTTGAGTTAGTGCACTGCTAGTCTGCTGCATGATATTTATCTTTGTTTACCATGTTTTTCTTATTCCTTGTTATATTTGTCTTTGTTATAGAGGATGGACTCAAATGAAGTTGACAACAGTCATTCAAGTTTTGAAAGTGATTCATCATCTCATTCAAGTTTTGAAAGTGATTCATCATCTGATTTGGATGATTCACTTGGAGAGTTGCTTTTAATTACAAAACTAAATGAATATTACTCGCATTTACATAAGGAGCCATGTATGACTTCACAACTCTCAGGTCGCCAATTTGTGATAGCGTTGTTGAATGGACATCCAGGTAGGTTATTTGATTTTGATATAATGGATAAGAACACATTTACGAACTTGTGTTCTACATTGAGGGGCTTGGAGTTCTTACAAGATGATAGATCAATTTGCGTCGAGGAGTTAGTGTGCGTGTTTTGCATACTATTGGGTATACAACTCGTAATAGGATGATTGTTGAGAAATTTCAACATTCTAAAGAAACCGTGTCTAAACAATTTAACAGAGTTCTCAAAGCAATATGTCGACTTCGTACTAAGATAATTCAACCTCCAAATATGGATGTGGCCCCTCCTGAAATCATGGGGAATCCTAATTACCACCCGTGGTTTAAGGTAAATGTGATTCACTTAACTACTTTTTTTTTTCTTGTTATATAGTTAAGTATTTGACATGTCATGATTTAATTGTCACTTGGTAGGATTGTATTGGTGCTATTGATGGAACATATATCAGTGTATGGGCTCTTGCATCAAAACAAGTTCCATATAAAGGCAGAAAAGTTGAGGTGACACAAAATATTATGTGTGCATGTTCATTTGACATGTTGTTCACATATGTTTACACGAGATGGGAAGTGTTGGGGTCTTTTTCCGTCGGAAGGCTAGTTCGGACTTGTTGATTCTCAGACCGCCATAGAGTGGTGGATCAAGCCTTCGTTGCCCCTTTTTTTGAGTTAGCGAGGACTAGGCCCAAAGCATCTAGAGGGAGAAGCAAGTCCCAGGGGGGTGCTATGTTCTTCTTCTAGCGGCTACGTGTTTGGTGCTGATGTTTTCGGCAGCTTTACGAAGAGTTAAAGATGACTTGTTGATGTTTCTCACAACTTGACGAAGAGTTGAAGATGACTTGCTGATGTTGAACTGAGATTGTGTGAGCTTGGCATGAGAGCTTGGAGTGTGGGAGCTAAAGACCCACAAGTTTAGCAAATGAGGATGCTTGTGCTTGGCTTGGTGTTTGATTTGCTTGTGCTTGGATTGGTGTTTGATATGCTTGAGTTTGGGTGTTGAGAACTTATTGTTTGAAGCTATGGATGTGATGGTTATTGGGATGTTTATAGCAGTCAAATAAATGGGGTTTCAAAGAGCATGGTTGAGGAAAGAAAAGCTTAAGACTTTGAAGGCTATGGTGTTTGTGACTATGATTCTAGAGAGATTTATGAGTTCTATAGGTGGGAGGATGGAAGGAAAAGCTTGAGGCTTGAAGGCTATGGTGTTTACAGCTTGGAAGGGTATGAGGAGGAAGGAAAAGCTTGGAGTTATGCTTGGTGAGGCTTGTTAGAATGTGTAGTGTTAGTACAGCTGTGTTTGTACACCTGTGTTAGTGAGTGTTAGTATAGCTGTTTGTACAGCTATGTTAGTGCTAGTACAGCTGCTATCTTTACAGCTGTGTTAGTGTTAGTACAGCTGCATCTCTACTCTTTGTATAGCTATAAATACCTCCCATTGGAGATGAATCTATAATCAGAAATTTTCTGCATCTTATTTTCTACTTGGTATCAGAGCATACTAATTTGCTCTCTTACTTTCTTATCCCTTCCTATTTCTGTGTTACCACAGATCTCTATCTTTTTCACCAAGGGTATACTGACCTTGGTGTTCTCTCTTTCATTTCTTACTGAAATCTCTGAGTATGCTCTGTAGTTGCAGCTAGACTGAACTTCTACATCAGAAATTTCCTTTTTATTTATCTCTACCATAAACACAAATTTCCGCTGCTATTATGGCTGAAAAATCAGAAAATTCAGATTCTCCTGGTGCTGAAACATCTGCCCCAGTGATGAATTTTCACCAAGATACACCTTCCTCAATTGGGGTAAAGCTCAATGGCACCAATTACCGTCTTTGGTCCAAAGTTCTTGAGATGCATATTACTGGCCTGTGAAAAATATGGTTATCTCTCTGGAACTAGGATTGCACCAAAGGATTCAAATCCTAAATTTGAGAAGTGGATGGCCGAAGATGCACTAGTGAAGTCATGGCTCATCAATTCTTTGACCCCTGCCCTCATGATGAATTTTATACATTGTGAGACTGCCAAAGATGTTTGGGATACTGTCAAGAAAACGTATCATGATGCTTCTGATGCCTCCCAGGTTTATGAGTTGATAAAGAAATCCTTCTAGATGCGTCAAGATGGTCAACCATTAACCATCTATTTCACGGAACTCAATTCCACCTTTATGGAGCTTGACTTCCGTCGTTCGAATAACTTGGAGAATCCATTAGACTTTGCCAAATTGAAGAAGCGTATTTCTGAAGAACGTGTCTATACATTTCTTGCTGGACTTGATCATAATCTTGAACAAGTATGTGGACGTATTCTGGCCACATCACCTCTTCCTGATATTGATGAAGCTTACTTCTATAGGTTCGTAGAGAAGCACAGCGCCAGGTCACCATGCCTGCCGAAGGAACCACAGAAGCTTCAGCATTGGCAGTTCAATAGGGCTCAACCTTGGCAAGCTACTACTTCTACAATACCTCAGCCTTCTTCAACATCTTTCAGAGAGAAAGTGTTCTCATTGTGATCGTAAGGGTCATGAGAAGGAAACCTGCTGGAAGATTGTAGGATATCCAGAATGGTTCAAGTTGAAACAGGCTGAACGCAAGGGTAAAAAGTCCTCTCATGCTAACTCAGTCTCTACTGACACACCACAACCTCTCAGGTTTATCTCGGTAAAGGTAAGAATGGAGTGTCATTTATTTCATCTATAACACCATGGATAATTGATTCAGGAGCAACCGATCATATGACTAGTGACTCATCTCAGTTCACCTCTGTTACCTGTCCATCTCGTCAGTTCAGTACAGGTTGCAGATGGAACTCTCACTCCAGTTCAAGGGGCTGGTTCCCTATCACTTTCCTCTACTTTACCTTTATCTTCTGTTTCGCATGTTCCTAACCTCTCTAATAGTCTTCTCTTAATCAGTCAAATTACCAAAAGTTTAAATGGCTCAGTAACCTTTTTTTCCAACTCATTGCACCTTTCAGGATCGTCTCACGAAGAGGACGATTGGTACTGGTAAGGAGAGAGGAGGTCTCTACTACTTGGAGGGGGCAGGGCAATCTCAAATTCAATCTGGTCGTGGTTTTCAGGTGGTGGGAAATCTAGTTTTAGATCGAGAAAAAATTCTTCTATGGCATCGCCGTTTAGGGCATCCCTCTTTTATCTATCTAGAACGTTTATTTCCTCATTATTTGCTAATGTTTCAGTTTCTAGTCTTCGATGTGAACATTGCATTTATGCGAAAAATCATCGTGTTTCATTTCCACCAAGCTTTAATAAAAGTACCACTCCATTTTCTCGTATTCATACTGATGTGTGGGGACCATTCTCTACTCCTACTTCTTCTGGTTCTCGATACTTTATATCTTTCATTGATGATTACACTCGAGTGTGTTGGGTTTATTTGATGACATCTAAAGGTGAAGTTAGTACGATTATTCCTAAATTCCATCAACTAATCAGCACCCAGTTTCATGTCCAAAGTCAGGTTTTTCATTCTAATAATGGACCTGAGTTTGTCAATTCTTCTCTTACTGAGTTCTTCCAGCAACATGGCATTATCCACCAGACAACTACGGCTTACACACCCCAACAGAACGGTATAGCAGAGCGTAAGAACCGCCATCTTCTCGACGTGGCTAGGTTCTTATACTTTACTATGCAAGTTCCCAAACAGTTCTGGGCTGATGCTGTCATGACTGCTGCTTTCCTCATTAATAGAATGCCTACTCGTGTGCTTGATTATCAAACACCCCTCAAAGTATTGTCTCACTTCCACTCAATCCCTTCCTTGCTTAATTTGCCTCCTAAAATCTTTGGTTGTCTTTGCTATGTCCATGTTCATTCTCTCCACAGGGACAAATTAGATCCACGTGCCCTTAAGTGTGTCTTTATTGGATACCCCCTATCTCAAAAGGGATATAAGTGTTTTCATCCTCATTCTGGTAAGACATATATGTCTATGGATGTCAAAATTTGTGAACATGACTCTTATTTCTTAGGGGGAGTCACAACTTCCCCCCTTCAGGGGGTGATTAGAAGTATGGAAGAGGAGAAGTTGTGGTTTGAACTTGAAATTGAAGTTCTCCCTACTCAAGGTGAGGGGAAGATATCGGCTGAACATGAACTTGTTACTTTGAAAACATTTGAAAGAAGAAAAAGGAAACAACATGTGGATGTTCCACTGCCACCTCCTTCTCTGGATCCTCCTCTCCATGATCCTATCATCCAATCGACTGACTCTTCTGGGACTGATCTTTAGGTACATGCCTCTATCCCTATCTTATCTCTTTCTTATGATATTGACTCATTACCTGAATCTGACCACGTAGCTCCACTAGAAACTCCCTTGGTTCCACATGATGAGAACCTGGGGAGAAGATATCCCATACGTGATCGTCACCCTCCAAAAAAATTTGGTTTCCCTTCATCCAATAATGTTAAGTATCCCATTTCCAATTATATTTCATACCACTGTCTTTCTAAGTCTCATTTGACTTTTGCACAACAGTTGTCTTATGTGTCTATTCCTAATAAGTTTCAGGAAGCCTTTGATGATCCTAAATGGAAATCTGCTATGGTAGAAGAAATGAAGGCACTTCAAAAAAACTCTACATGGGAGATGGTTGAGTTGACAAGAGACAAGAAAACCGTGGGATGGAAGTGGGTGTTCATAGTGAAGCATAATTCAAGTGGTTCGATAGAGAGATATAAAGCCCGACTTGTGGCAAAAGGCTATACCCAGACTTATGGGATCGATTATCAGGAGACATTTGCTTCTGTTTCCAAGATGAGTACGATCAGAGTTCTACTCTCATTGACTGCCAACTTAGATTGGCCGCTAAAACAATTTGATGTTAAGAATGCCTCCCTACATGAAGATCTACAAGAAGAGGTTTACATGGACCCACCTCTAGGGTTTACACCCAAATGTGGAAAAGTTTGTAGGTTGAGGAAGGCTTTATATGGCCTCAAGCAGTCACCTAGGGCCTGGTTTGGCCGTTTCAGTCATTGCATGAAAAACTATAGCTTTAAACAATCTCAGGCTAATAACACACTATTTCTTAAGCGTGTTGGCAGCAAGATTACATTGCTAATTGTTTATGTGGGTGACACGGTGGTTACCGGAAATGATGAACATGAAATTGAGAATCTTCAAAGTTACTTGGCCAAAGAGTTTGAAATGAAAGATTTGGGATCTCTCAAGTATTTTCTGGGAATTGAAGTTGCACGTTCTAAAATGGGCATCTTCTTATCTCAGCGAAAATATGTTCTTGATTTACTAGCAGAGACTGGAAAATTGGCATGTGAACCTACTAATACTCCAATGGAAGTTAACCATGGATTGTCAATTTATCCAAATCAGGTGCCTACTAACAAGAAGAGATATCAAAGGTTGGTAGGAAAGCTGATTTATCTGGCTCATACAAGACCTGACTTGTCTTATGCCGTCAGTGTTGTTAGCCAGTTCATGCATAATCCAAGTGAAGCACACCAAGCTGCAGTGGATAGAATTCTAAGGTACTTAAAGTATACTCCAGGCATGGGTATACTGTTTTCGAAACATGGGCATTTAGATGTGGATGGTTACACTGACTCTGACTTTGCAGGCTCAAAACTTGATAGAAAATCAACTTCTGGTTATGTGTCTTTTGTTGATGGTAATCTTGTAACTTGGAGGAGTAAGAAACAAGGGGTTGTGTCAAGATCTAGTGCTGAAGCAGAGTATAGAGCACTCAGTCATGCCATAACAGAGCTTATTTGGCTGAAGATTCTGATGCGTGAGCTTCGGTTTGAACCGAAGAAGCCTATGGTTTTGTATTGTGACAATACAACTGCCATTGAAGATTAGCAAATAATCCATGTACATCATGAGAGAACAAAGCATATTGATATTGACAGACACTTTATCAGCGACTACTTGGAAAAAAAAGTCATTCGAGTGCCGTATATAAAGAGTGAAGACCAACTTGCAGATATGATGACTCATGCTATTTCTAGCAGAGAACTCTACTCTTCACTAGACAAGTTGGGCATGTGCGATATCCATGCACCAACTTGAGGGGGAGTGTTAGAATGTGTAGTGTTAGTACAGCTGTGTTTGTACAGCTGTGTTAGTGAGTGTTAGTATAGCTGTTTGTACAACTATGTTAGTGCTAGTACAGCTGCTATCTTTACAGCTGTGTTAGTGTTAGTACAGCTGCATCTCTACTCTTTGTATAGCTATAAATACCTCCCATTGGAGATGAATCTATAATCAGAAATTTTCTGCATCTTATTTTCTACTAGGCTATATAGGAAAGATGGAGGATTTCAAGGGTGAGAAAGTAGGAAACATGGTTGTGATGGTTGAGGAATGGTTGGGATGGCCATTGGAATGCTTGCAGCAGCCGAAAGGAGGAAGGAAAGTGGTTTGATGGTTGCTGGGGTGCTTGAGCAACCAAGAGATGTTGGTCGATGGCTGCTGGGAAGCTTGCAGCAGCCAAAGGATGGAGGTTGATGGCTGGGATGGCCGCTGGAATGCTTGCAGCAACTGTAGAGAGGAAGGAAGATGAGTTCTCATAGTTGCTGAGAGGCTTGCAACAACCAAGAGAGGTTGATTTTGCCTAGCAAATGCCTCCCAATTTATAGAGGGTGAGGGTTTTCCTTTATTTCCAATAGGTAAAGGGAGGTGCTGGAAGCAGCCTATTTCCAATGGTTAAAAGGGAGCACTGGGCATGCTATTTTCTAGCAGGGGAAGCTAGGTACCACAGACTGATTATTTCCTATGGGTAAAAGGAAGCACTGGAAATGGCTTGTTTCTAGCGGGTAATAGGGAGTGTTGGAAAAGGTTTGTTTCCAATAGGTAAAGCTAGGCATTTGGAAAATGACTATTTCCTATGGGTAAAAGGAAGTGCTTGAAAAATATCTCATTTGCTCACCCACATTGGAGAACTCTAAGTAATGGGCTTGGACTTTGGTACTCCCAAGTAGCTAGCCCAAAGTCTCCATTATCCAAGAGCTTCTGTGGGCCTTGTGGACATTCGTAACCTTCCACACCACAATCCCTCGTGCAAGCCCAGTAAACCACATGACTTGAGTTCATGTGAGCTTGATAGGTGATTGACATATGAAAAATGTATTATTGGCTTCGCATGGCATGGACACTATTATTTATTTAATGAATTGATTCCCAAAATATAGCTTGGATTAACGTAAGACCAACATTATGTGTTATATTGGGCTTTAAATATCTTTGGGCTTCTCGTGACTTTTTTGGGCCTCAACATGAAGGAACAACTAATGACTCAAAAGTGTTGATGGATGCAATAAGTAAAGAAGAGAACAACTTTCCATTGCTTAAAGAATGTATGAAATTATTTAAACATATCGACTTACAATATATATATTATAATATATTTAAATAGAGTAAAATACTTATATTAATTGTTCTTAAATAGGAAAATATTATCTTGTTGATTCGGGTTAAGCAAATATGCGTGGGTTTCTCACACCATATCGTGGAGAGCGTTATCACTTGCATGATTATAGAGGGAAAGGCAGACATCCAAGGGGAGCGATGAAATTATTCAACTATAGGCATTCATCACTACGTAATGTTATTGAAAGATGCTTCAGAGTACTTAAGGCTCGCTAACCTATTCTGAAGTTAGCGCCAAATTATTCAATCAGGAAACAAAGATGTATTCTTGTTGGTTGTTGAACCGTGCATAACTTCATTAGAATGCAATCGAGAAATGACATCATATTTCATTAGTGTCAAGCCAATGATCTTCAAGTGGTAGATGAAGAAAGCTCTAAAGTGAATCAAGAACACATCCATTTGCATGAGGACAATGCTAATGAAATGAGTGATGCTAGAGATCACATAGCTAGAGCAATGTGGATGGATTATATTCATAATCATTAGTCTTATAATTTATTTAGTCTAGAATGTTTTAATTTAATATGTATTATTTAAGACTTGAAGACCAATTAAGTTTGTCGATCATATATGTATGATATTTAAATATGGATGTTAAATAGTATGTTTAATATAATTTTGATCATGTTTATCAAAATATCTTAATTATAAAAAATGAAGAAAAAAAATTGTATTCAAGAATTCAACCAAACAAGTTTTCAAATTTTAAAGATTCAAAAACAGTTTTCAAGTTACATACCAAACAATTTTTTGAATCTTAAAATATGGATTCGAGAACTCTTTATTTTTAAGAAAAATAACAGTTTTTGAGTTCCCTACTTGAATAGGATACCAAACAGGCCCTAAGATTTTCCTTTGTTTCAATTTTGACACTAGCTCCCATATTTCTAACCCAACCCTCTCTTTGATAGCTCTCATGCCTCTATTCCATCTATTCAACACAAGATGCCAATCATATCTTAAATATATATAAATTTGATTATCTCCAATTCGTGACTAAATCAATTTAGGGTTTAAAGGTTGTGGTTATGAATTAGTGACCTCCCAACATGTATATGAATCATATGTTTTACATATATTGAATATTTATTTGTCATAATTGAATGTTCAAAAGGCTTACACCTTGAGAGACATAAAATGCCTATTTTCAACGCCTTGCCTTTCGAAAAATTGGTATCTATGCAAGCCAAAAATACTTCTTCTAAATCAGAACATGTAATTCATCTGCCAAAATATCTTTCCTTAAGTATGATTTTATCACTATCTTCTTCACGTTCTATTTTAGGCTCCTCCCCAAAGCGGAGCCCTGTAATCAAACAAAAGTCCTAACGAGTAAACTGAGCAACGTCGCACCCTATCAAGAAACTCAGTTCACCCAAGTCTTTCACACCAAGCCTGGCGACTCGATGCAAGGCCATCTCATGTACAATTTGCTTGCTAAACTGAATTTTATCAATATTTGCCAGATGACCAAAGCATAAGTTTTTGAATTGCTCTAACTATTCTTTGGTCAATTTCGATGGAATTGCAGTTAGGCATGAATTTGCATGTGAGCAGTTATTCACCAGTGCAACATATGCCTTATGATTCTGGTCATACTACCTCCACATTGGATCCCATTTCCTGAAAGAATTCTTACACAAATACAACTTCATTATTTATTTAACACATCATTCATTCAGCTAACTACACTTAATTTGAACTTAATACTTTTGTACAAGTATTAATAAATTCAAATGCACAACACATAAGTTATTATACACACAGAGAAATTTAAATTTAATTTAAGCTTAACCCCACTCGATAGTAATATCACAAAATTTTCACAATCCATTTTCAAGACTTTTCTGTACTTCAAATTTTATTTTCTACCAATTCATTCACAATTTATTCCTTGTCAATACAAAGTGCGCAATTACTAACTCATTATTGACATGATGTTCATTTCAATCATATGGGTTATATTTCACTTTCTTTACTTTTGTTATCATCATTATACTACAAAACGCCAAATCCTACACCACTAAAGGCAAATATATTACAAAAACCCTATTTTATCAAAACTGAAATTACACTTAATTACTTACATATTACCAAATGCTTATTGAAAATGCAACTTAGGGTTTTCTTAAATGTTACAATCGAACATTCGCACTTTCCACTTCCGAAATAGACGATTCGCTTTCACCACTTCGTTGTAACCTTTGCTCTTGCAATACGGCTTCGTCTTTTTCACTCAAACTATTTAACTGATTTTACTAGTAATGTATGGAGTTGCCTTTCGACCTTCGTGAATTCACACAACTAGTCAGATTCCAAAACACAGCTTTCGAATTGGTGGTTTCTTGGTGCTTTTCAGCGATTCTATGTTCAAATTTTGGTGTTAATTTTTGGTGTGTTCCTTTTTCAGACTTAGGGGTTTCAAATTTGGATTATTTTTTCCATGTTCTTGTGTGCAACCTTTTTAAACCCACGTTTTAATCTCAGTTCAAATGGCCACAATTGCTGTCGGCAACTAAGCTACCTCTTTTTTTTGTTGCTTCAATGAAGTTTTAGCTGCAGTGTTAGTTTAGAAGTTGCACGCATTGTGTTCGATGTTTTAACGACAAATCTTATTGTAGTGGGTGGGTCCCATATTGGTCTATTTCTAACTTCTGTTTGGTTATGAGGTGGGTCCCACGACTGCCACGTCAGCATTTAACATCTGACTTTGACGGTCAATGTAATGGCGGGTGTAAGTTGGTAATACTTTGAAATGTCGGGTATGAAATTGATTGAATTAAAACCTTAGGGCCCATTTCAATACTGACACTAAACCTCCAGGGACTAAAGTGTAGTTAATCCTTATTTTTAACAGGTGCATAATTTTTTATTTTTTATTTGTCCACGTGGAACCCCATGTTAATTAAAAAATAGGTCATACAAATACCACATCAGCATTTAATAGATTAACTAACGGTTTTGGCTAACGGAAGGGGCAAATTGTAGGGTTTCCGTCAGGTTGAGTATGTACTGGTAAATGTCCCTAAAATCGGGTATGAACTTGAAAATGACCCTATAGGTTGGGAGGTTTTATGTAGTTTGTCCTACAATATATATATACTAGCTCCTTGCCAATTGGTTTTTATTTATTTATTATTTTTTAGTATTAAGAAAAGATAACATGGGTAGTTATTATTTGATTTCGTTTTTAATTTTAATGTTTTTAATATAAAAAAAAGTGAATTTATCATATTATCCTCATTTAATTAATAATTTCAATTCTTAATTTTTTTAATTAACCTAGGGTATTTTCTGGTATTTTGAATGTTTCATTATTCTCTGCCTTTTGCTCTATATAAGTCCATGTGTTAATATATTAATTTAGAAAAGAATAAAAAAAGGTAAGTAGAATAAAGCTATAGCCGGCTGAATTTAGAAAAGGCAAGAAAGATATTAATTCTTTTCTTCTTGCCGTAAGTTTATTACAATACAGGTGAGAAAAAAAACACAGAAACTTGCGTTTACTTTTATAAAACCCACTAAGTGAAACGACGTCGTTTCATTTAGAATTTTTTTTTTAAAACACTGCAATCGAAACGACGTCGTTTTATAACAATAAACCTAAAAAACAACCACGCGAGTCGTCTTCCTCGCAGAGTCGCAGCCAATTTGCAGACTCGCAAAATTTCTTCCGGTTCAGAAGTCATTATCTGTTATGTAAATGATGTTTGGTGGATTATCAACTAAGCTGTTGAACATATGCATAGCTTCATTTTGTAAAGTCCGGCTACTGGAGAAAGCAGAAGCCATTATAATCGACGGTGTAAGATTAGGGGTGATTCCAGATGTGGTAACTTACAATACTTTGGTTAGTGCATATTCTCGTTATGTTAGCTTAGATTCAGCTTATTCTGTTATTCATAGAATGAAAGAAGCTGGGATAAGTCCAAATGTCATTACTTACAATTCTTTGATAGCTGGGGCGACCAGGGATTGTTTATTATCACAATCCCTGGATTTGTTTGAGGAAATGCTACAAGCAGGTATACATCCTGATGTATGGAGTTACAATATTCTGATGAATTGCTTCTTTAAATTTGGAAAACCCGATGAAGCCAACAGAATATTTCAGGATATTTTACTTAGCAATCTCGCTTCTCACCCAGCTACCTTTAACATAATGATTAATGGCCTTTGTACAAATGAATACATCGATAATGCCCTTATGTTATTTAGAAATTTGCAGCGTCATGGATTTGTTCCCCAACTAGTGACATACAATATTCTTATCAATGGGCTATGCAAGGCACGCAGATGGCGGCAAGCAAATACAATACTAAGGGAACTTGGGGAATCAGATCTTGAGCCAAATGCCATAACCTACACTACAGTTATGAAATGCTGCTTTAGGTCTAAGCAGTATGACAAGGGGCTTGATATTATGTCGGAGATGAAGAGTAAAGGGTATGCTTTTGATAGTTTTGCATACTGCACAGTCGTTGCTGCTTTAGTTAAGACTGGGAGGATAGAAGAGGCAAATGCTTGCATGGAACAGACAATGAGTAATGGTATTGAACTCGATTTAGCGGCTTATAACACCTTACTTAATATGTATTGTAGACAAGGTAAGTTTGAAGCTGCCTATAAGTTGTTGGATGAAATAGAGAAGGGAGGTCTGTTGTGTGACAAGTATACCCACACAATTATAATTGATGGCTTGTGTAAAGCTGGTAATATTAGTGGGGCTCAACACCATTTACATTATATGAAAATGATGGGCTTCCATGAAAACTTGGTTGCCCTCAACTGCATGATTGATGGGTTGTGTAAAGCTGGTGATATTGATCGTGCAATGGAATTGTACAAATCAATGGAGACTAAAGACTCTGTTACCTACACCTCCTTGGTGCACAATCTTTGCAGGGCTGGAAGGTTCCGTTGTGCATCCAAGCTTATGATGAAATGTTTAAAAGATGGCAAGAAAATACTCAGGGCTACCAAACGAGCTGTCCTTCGTGGTCTTCGTAGTTCAGGTTATACAGATGAAGCAAAGAAGCTTCAGTGGAAAATTCAAATGGCTCGAATATTACGTTAGAAACCAGCTATGCTTTTGCTACTGAATAATTCAACTGCCCTATTTAGATTGGCATTTTGGATGTCACCATGCGAAAGCCTCCGCCTTAATCATATTCTGTAAACATCAGTTGTTTAGGGCTGGTAACTTGCTCTACAGAGCACAGAATAGTAATAGTGAAGAGTAATGGTGAATCTGAATTGGAGGTGAGTAACTACCCTGCAACTGCCTTGCATTGCTAATCTGACAGTGGTTCTGCCGGTGTCTACGAGGGAAAGACACTACTCTAGTAAACAAATAGTTGCTATGTTCATGCATGACTGGATGAGTCCAGAAACATTTTCTCAAAACCAGTTGTCAGTCACGCTGGTTTCTTCATTTCATGAGTTCACTGTGAGTTTCCGTTCTTATTCCAACTGGTTTAATAATTTCCCTTATTTTTGGTGATAGCTTCAATAGATTTCCTTTGACTTTTGAAATGAACTATGCTCTTCGGAAGCTACTGAAAGACCAACTGCACTATGTTTTTTTCCTTCTGTTTTCATATTTTGGAAACACATTTTGAAATATGTATTACTTTTGGCAGGGTAACTGGTTAGCATTACTGGGAGCAGTTTGAATATAACTCAGGATAACTACTCCTGAAAGGTAAACTTGTGTATTGCAGCCTGCTTTTTCATGTGAGTAACTTTTGACATGAAATTTTGATAAATTGATATCTTAAAGACATCTCAAGGTTACACGAGAGAGAAATACAATAGCTATGATTCCCAAAAAGTGGAAAAACGATGGTTATACTTCCTAAAATCGTATGGATTGCAAACTGTTGCATGTTTTAATAAGAAAACAATTCTGAGGAAATCCTTGATTCTCTTTGTGTTTATTGTTCTGTTTCTCAACTTTTTACTCGGATGATGTTTTGACAATTCCTCTGGGGCGACATCTGAGAGATAATATTTTTAAATAATAAAGCAAAGTAGTTCCAACATTTTACCAACAAATGTTCATTGGTTACTTTACTTATATTTGTTTTCCTACATGTTTCATCTGTACCAGACTATCTTTGTCAACTTCTTAAATTGTGCTGATAGAGAAATAATAATTCCAAATATTTGATTTTGTTCTTGTCATATTAAAGACATTTTATGTTTTGAGGGATTTCATTCAGTTATTGTGCACCCTGGGCAGGAGCATTGACATTTTATGCTTGTTCTTCAATGTGATGGTATTCTTATTGGTTGAATCATTAAGCTCTGATTTGTAATAAGAACATATGGAATTTCAATGGCCGTATATGGTTTGTGATTGGCTAAATTTTCAACCTCCGTTAGATAACATAAAACTAAGCTGTCATATGCATGACTTTTTATTAATACTTCATTCAATTTTAGGAGAAAAAGAAAAGAAAACTAGAGATGGGGTTTCTCAGAACGAGTTTGATGTGAGGCTGCAACCATTTTCTCCACTGTGACCCCAGCATTGCATATGTTGGCAATAGCTCGTGTGTATTTCCTTCCATATGTTGATAACTGCTATGATGGCAGTGTTTTGGGTGGTGTGGATGGAGAGGAACAAGAGAATTTTTTTGATGATGCTAAGGGTGATGAGATTGACCAGCTTTGGGATCGGATTCGTTTCTGGGCGTCATTGTGGGCATCAACTTCTTCAGAATTGAAGGATATCAACTTCAGTTTCATCCACGTAGGTTGTTTTAGTTGTTTTCCTTTTGTTTGGGGTTTGTGTGCCTTCCTTGGCCACCCCTGTTTTGTTCCTGTTCCGATTTTGTGCTGTGCAATAAAAGTCTATCTTCTCAAAGAAAAAAAAAAATCCCCCTTGTTTCATTAAAA